>JAECUM010009310.1:0-20488 GCA_016617855.1 Megalonaias nervosa | reverse complement strand
GAGAGAGAGAGAGAGAGAGAGAGAGAGAGAGATCTGGCCGTGGACCGAGATCTATTTCTTCATCGTATGCCAGATATATAGAGAGATTAAATGAATAAATGTCCACATTAATTGATTGCAGATCTTAGAATAAAACACATTCTAATTTATCTAGGGACCGGTTGGTTGTTTGTTTGGTTGGTTTGGATGTTGATGACATTTAAACTTTAAATGAAAATATTGAGAACAATACTATATTTTAGGCAATATTAATATTTGCACTTTTCTGAACCTGGAGAAATTTGGTTTCCAAGTGTCTCTTCACATATTAAAAATCAATCATGGATGCATTTCCAAACCAACAAAAAACGCTTTATATCTGTAAGTTGGTTATTATTGATGTGATGGTAAGATTGTGTTAGACATTGCTCTCTGGCACTAAATCGCTGTTTACTCCATGACGGGAGTTACAGCATTATGAGACATCATTTTATATTTTACGTTGATGGGGCAAAAGCCAAGAGGGTGTAAATTGTCATTACAAATGTTACATCAAAATACTGTAACATCCATATTCATTAAGTGAAATGATTCGATCATATAAACCCGGGAGTTAATAAGTCGTAAATTGAGCATGCTCATCTACTAGAGTACAAGAAACAAAATGCGATCCTTACTAGTTATGGATTGACAACAGGAAGGAGACTGTACGTTTCTCATAACTGTGTTTTGTTTAATGTTGATATTAAACACGTCTGACGGGAAATCTACATTGTAGTAGATTACATACACGTTCAAGCACCGTGTATACATGAGGATATTTGAGATACGATAATATACATTTTTTAGGAACCGTTATGATATTTTGAATTAATGTATTCTTTAACAGACTGACATATTTGTCAAACACTAGCATCACAGAGGAAGAAGTGTTAGGTTTTGAAACGTAGGATGTTGTATAAACTCTAAATTGTAAACACAATATAGTTTTTTTTTTCTTTTGGTCGACGGGTCTGTTGAATAATAAAGAACATAAATCATTCGTTGTTTTTAATAAGTGGCATGTTCTTTAAACCTTGATTTTATGAGTAGATATGCTTTGTTTTATAATCATGGAGAGTAAATATTTCTTACTGATAAAAATTGTGCTTGTCTGAGAATTACATAAAAATTATTGTATAATAGTCGTATGTTTTAAAGGTACATGATTGAATCAACCTGTGTAATTGGTCATGAATCTGTATGTGCGTTTGTATGTGTGTGTGTGCGTGTGTGTGTGTATGGATGCAAATGTAATAAAAATTACCATAAATAGGTGAATTCTGGACGGGCCATTTTGGATAAACATTATTTTATCTAACAATGCTTAGATTTTAAAGATTGGATCAGAGATATTATATATGAGACTCACCATCTTTATTTCACTAACGATTCCGCTATAAAAACCCTCTTCTCTGACCTATTACTAATATGTGAAATAATAACCAATGTTCGAAAAAGTCTTGAAATTAAATAGCAAAATACAATTTTATATTATGATATAATTTACTCTTACTTCTGAGAATAATTCTAAACTTCTTGAAAAAAAAGTGGACAATGATATTATTTTTAAAACAGTGGTGTTTTTCTTTTGAAGAATCGACGCAGCCCTGTATAGTTAGTATTGCCTCAGAGGCAACACGTTGAAGGTTCATGTTGCAGGCGAGAAATGAAATCAACCACAGGACGAAGGTGTAAACAGATGCGTAAGCAGGTTTATTTTCAAAAAGTTGGAAAAATATATTTTGTTACATATAACAATCTCATATATATGACGTCATGTCTTTCTCAAATATCTCATATTTTTGACACAAATATCATGGAAAACAAAATAGAGAAAACTGTATGATCACAGAGTCTGCAAAACGAATATTCTATTTCTAAAGATTCACAATTGGCCAAAGCACAGTTTAGCTGTGCCAAAATCTCGGATAAGACATCCTTTAGTTTTATGAAACCCTTCATTTCCTGCGAGAGGGAAGGGAGCATAATGTGGAGAAATGCATATATTGTTGCGTATAGGCTCGTACAAATGTAACAGAAGAAAAGAGTGAAGTCAACAAGCTTTGTATATTTTAACAAAATAATTTATTTCCCTAGAAAACAATGCACAAATTGGGAAATAGGACTTACAGTTTGTGAATATAATCCAAAATTTGTTCCTAAGAATGAAAACACAAGTCCTATCACTAAACAGTTCTATTAGAATCCAGGTTCGAATCTCGACGACGTACAAATCTGGAAGGCGATGACGTCAAATGTGGTCCAATGTACGAATATTAACAGTTCCTCAATTGAATCACAGTTTATGTTTCGGAATAATTCCAGAATAAATTTCCGTGAATAACTGTCAGAATTTTTAATGAAAAAGGCAACTTGTTGACTTTCCAGGAGAATAAATTATTAAATCCTAAAGTCAGATAAAAAAACAAACAATCTGGCAACAAATAAAAAGAAACACCTTGTTCCGTCAAGTTGTTAAAACGACTCTGCCAGAAGAATATTAAGAATGCGTATTTAAACCCTAAAAGCATCATTTGAAGTCTCGCGAGATGGGTCATGTGGTCTCTTACTACAAGAAAACTATCACGTACGGCAGTGTAGCCCCGCTTAAGAACCAATCACAAAAAGCGTTATTTACACATAGTGATCACGCAATCAAAGTATGGCCCTAATACTGACCAATCATTTTAACTGCCTGTTTGCGAAGTTCTCAACCTAAGACGAACTAGGTTAACTAAAAATAATTCTCATGTAACACTTCTACGTCTTAAACAAACAACACTTGCTAAAAGAAAACATCGAACTACTGAAAAAGAACTTTGAATCCCTTCAATAATCATTACAATAAAATGTAATGAAACAAAAATAAGACAAAAAAGAATTTTAAAACTAACACAGAAGCAATTTAATTACATATACGTAACACTTCCCCCCATAAAGAAAAAAGAAAGATTTATATAATAAAGCTTTCTTTTTACCATATGTAAATTATACATGAGGTAAACAAAATTACATGAAAATTCTTATGAATTATATAAAGTGTATATGAAATAATATTTCTATACACGGAAAAGTGCATCTGCAATCAAATTGTCTTTTCCTTTGATGTGCCTGATGTTGAGATTATACTCTTGCAAAAACAAACTCCACCTTAATAATCTTTGATTTTTATTTTTCATCTTGTCGATGAAAGTAAGGGGCTTGTGATCACTACACACAACAACCGGAGAAGGAGCTGAGCTAATGTAAACCTCAAAATGTTGTAATGCCAACATTAATTCCAAACATTCCTTCTCGATTGCTGAGTAATTTCTTTGGTGCTTACTTAATTTCTTAGAGAAATAGCACACTGGGTGATTAATACCATTGCTGTCTTCTTGAATCAATACCGCTCCAACCCCAACATCACTTGCATCCACAGAAAATTTAAAAGACTGATTGAAATTTTGGAGCTGTTAGAACCGGCACACTTTTGAGTATGGCTTTTAACCTATCGAAAGCTTCCTGACATTTTTCGGTCTAAGGAAACTTGTTTCTCTTACTTAACAAATTTGTCGGAGGTTCAGCAATATTAGAAAAATTGAAACAAAGCTTTCGATAGTATCCGGCCATACCCAAAAATCGCATTAATTCCTTTTTACTGACAGGCACAGGAAAATCAGAGATAGCCTTCACCTTAGCATCAATAGGTTTAACTTGACCATGTCCCACAATATGTCAGAGAAAATTTACACAAGCACGGCAGAACTCACTTTTAGCTAAATTGATTGTCAAATTAGCATCAGTGAGTCTTTCAAAGAATTTCCGAATCGTGGCTAGAGGTCCTTTCCAGGTGTCGTTGTAGATGATGACATCACCAATATAAGCATCACAATTATCTAGACCGGAAGTAATCATATTCATCAAGCGTTGAAAGGTACTTGGAGAACCCTTCATCCCAAACTGCATTACTTTATATTGATAGAGTCAATCTGGAATCACAAACGCCGAAATTACTTTCGCTCTTTCCGTAAGTGGAATTTGCCAAAATCCTTTCCGAAGGTCAAATTTGGTGACATACTTGGCATTTCCAAGTTTATCAATGCAATCATCTATCCTTGGTAACGGAAATGAATCTGTTTTTGTCACGCTGTTCACCTTCCTATAATCAGTGCACATACGGAAAGTTTTATCCTGTTTCGGAACAAGTATACGTGGTGAACTCCAATCACCTTTACTGGGCTCTATGAAATCGTTATCCAGCAAATACTGAATTTCCTTTTTCAAGTAGTCCTGTTTGAGAGGGTTCATCCTGTATGGGTGTTGTTTCACAGGTTTGGAATCTACAATTTCAACGTCATAAAAATTTTTGTTTGTCCTCGTAGGAATATCCAGAAGCAAGTGCTCATATTCGAATAATAGCTGTTTAAGTTCATTTCGTTCTTGTTGTTGCAAATGTAAACGTTTATGGTCTAGATCTTTCATAATTTCCGTATTCTGAAGATTTGTTGCTCCAAGATCAACGGTATCCAATTGAATTTCTTCACTTAAATCCTCAGTTGGTGGGACAGGTACAACTAAATTAATTGTAATTATTTACTTTGCTATCTCTTTCAATATTTTAGTACTCCATTAATTTATTTAGATCAGAGTAGTATAATTATAATTTAAGTCATTCATTTTCTTCTTTATTTTGTAAGGGCCGTAAAATCTAAATTGAAGAAAATTTCGAAGAATGAGCAAGAGAGAATGAACTCTATTACAAGACTCAAATATTCTCTCGAGTAAAGTTTTGTGAAACCATAGTTTCACTTTTGACTTGAATTGCTGAGTGCCAAATTCAAGCATAACATGCTGGAAAAGTCCAGATATGAAATTTGACCTTTGACCTGATTGGACAGATTGGGGAAGGCCAAAGCGAGTAAAAAGCTTTATCAAAGCTTTTACTATAATATTCCTCAAAGGAATTGCCTCTAGGAATCTTGTTGACGCACACATAATGGTCAACAAATATTGGTTGCCTGACTTGGTCTTAGGTAAGGGACCAACACAATCTACCATACTTCTGCTAAATGGTTCGTCAAATGCAGGAATAGGTTGCAGATGAGCCTTAGGTATCTTTTGATTGGGATTTCCTACCATTTGACATGTATGACAAGATCTACAAAATTTACAAAATCACTTTTGATTTTCGGCCAGTAAAAGTGAGTCAAGATCATGTTACAAGTTTTATTTCTTTCTAAATGACCAGCCAGATGAGTTTCATGGGTCAAACTAAGTATTTCCTGTCTGTAAGATTTTGGAACTACAATCTGATAGTTCACTGACCACTCGTCATTAGCATATACCTCGGGAGGTCTCCATTTTCTCATAAGAATTCCATGTTTAATGAAATAACAGACAGGTTCTTCAGTTGCTTCAGTTTCACTAATTGCCCTCTGAAAGAAACAGGAGATCTTCGGATCTTTTTCTGTTCGACGACAAGTGATTGTCGCTTGTCACCCTAATTAGATAAAAGAGAATGAGTATCTAAAAGAAGATCACTGTGCTCAATGCCTCCTGATTGATCCAAATTATTAGTGAAAGTGACCTCATCAAAAGCCTGACCAATACATGTGTCAGCTAAAGGAATGTCTTCCTTATCAAAATAATTCTCAAGCGCTTTCTTTGACATAGCTCTGGTAACTGCACAAGCTGGGTATAGCTCAGGGTATTCTTTTTCAATAGGATCAACTTTCTGATCCAAAGTAGGCTTGTCAGTTACAAGTGGATTAACCACAACCTTGTTTACAGCTAGGTCGTTGCCTAGCAACAAATGAATGCCCTCAACGGGTAGGTTAGACACTATACCGACTGTCACAGGTCCTGAAACTAAGTCTGATGACAAATTTACAGAATGGAGACGAACATTAACAAAGCCGCACTCTACTCCCTGAATGAGAACACTCTCATTAGAACAGGACTTCTCAGAAGAAGGCAAAATACCTGACACTAAAAGAGTCTGAGAAGCTCCTGTATCCCTTAAAAGTTTAATAGGGATAGGATTGGCCCAATCACCCAAAAGTGATATAGAACCCTTCGAAATGAATGGTTCATAATTCTCCATAATAAAATGAGACTGGCGTTTTTGAGACCCAACAAGTGTATTGCTTTCAATACATGACCGTGACCTTGACCTCTTAGAAATAAGAGCATTTGGGATAGGTCTATCTTGATTCTGTTGCCTATGTTTCAATTTAAAGCAATGAGAAATGACGTGTCCTTTTCTCTTGCAATAGGTACACGTAGGCAGAGACAAGGATTTTGAATCATGTTTATCAGAAACTTTATTTTTAGAAGTTGTGCCAGATTGAATTTTAGGAGGAGTCGTATTAGGCTGAAATACCTTTCTACCAGTAGACTGCTGAGTGAATGTTTTGCTTACAACAGGAACTTTATGAGCTAAGGAGTACTTATCAGCAGCAAGAGCAGCATTTTCCAAGGTTTCAATCTCGTGCTGTTCGAGATGATATTTAGTGTCACTAGCGACACAGTTCTTAAACTCTTCAAGTAACACAAGTTGTTTGACATTGTCATAATCATGTTCAACATTTTGGGCTTAGCACCATCTCTCGAATTCGACATAAGTCTGTCCAGCTTCCGTTTTATAGTTCCTGATTTTTTGCCGATAAGCCTCAGGGACTAACGCATAACCCCTTAAGATGCACTCCTTAACCAAATCATAATCAGAACTCTGTTGTACTGACATTGAATGGTAAATATCACTAGCTTTACCAACTAGTACACATTGTAGTAGCTGAGTCCAATACTCCCTTGGCCATTTCAAATTTTCCACAACTTTTTCAAATCGAGGAAACTATTTGTCTACTTCTTTTTCTCTAAAAGGGGGAACTACCCTAATATTTTTCGTAATGTTAAAACTTGAATCTGTATGTGAAATGGAATCGTGCTTGCCACTTGACAGCTCAAATTCATTCATTATAAGTTGAAATTCCCTTTCATCCTTCTCTCTTTGTAATTGTAACTGTTTATCTTTCTCCCTCTCCTCTCTCTCTCTCCTCTTTCTCAAATTGTAACTGTTTATCTTTCTCTCTCTCCTGTCTCTCTTTCTCCTTTCCTTCAAATTGGAGTTGCAAGTGCTTCTCTTGCAACTGCCTTTGTTTCTCTTTTTCTTCTTTCTGAAGCTCGAGCTTCCTTAACTCTACTTCCATTTTGAATTTCATTTTTATTTCCATTACTTTAATGTCAGTGTCTGTCATAGACCTACTGACTGATGCCAAAACACTTTTATCAAAAATATTTTTCCCCACCAAATATTAGATCAAAATATTTTTAATTTCTCGTTTCGTTAAGGAAGATTTTGCTTCAGAAAGATCAGACTTTCTGGCAAGTTCAAGCAACTCATCTTTTTTCAGACTATCCAACAGCTCCTGAGTTGGATTGGAAAGAAAAGTTTCCACTTTTGATGACATTGTGAAGAAAAGACTGTTGTTTTCACTTAAGATTTCAAATAAAAATATAAAATAGTACTTGGGATTTAAAGACTAGGGGAATTTAAATTTCAAAAAACAATTTTCTGTAATTTTAACCCAAATTCATACATCCCGGACGAGCCCCCAATTTTCTTCTGTTACGTATAGGCTAGTACAAATGTAACAGAAGAAATGAGTGAAGTCAACAAGCTTTGTATATTTTAACAAAATAATTTATTTCCCTTGAAAACAATGTAAAAATTGGTAAATAGGACTTACAGTTTGTGAATATAATCCAAAATTTGTTCCTAGGAATGAAAACACAAGTCCTATCACTTAATAGTTCTATAAGAATCCAGGTTCGAATCTCGACGACGTAGAAATATGGAAGGCGATGACGTCAGATGTGGTCCAATGTACGAATATCAATAATTCCTCAATTGAATCACAGTTTATGTTTCGGAATAATTCCAGAATAAATTTCCGTGAATATCTGTCAGATTTTTTACAAAAAAGTCAACTTGTTGAGTTTCCAGGAGAATAAATTATTAAATCCAAAAGTCAGACGATAAACAAACAATCTGGCAACAAATAAAAAAAACACCTTGTTCCGTCAAGTTGTTAAAACGACTCTGCCAGAAGAATATTAAGAATGCGTATTTAAACCCCAAAAACTAAAATCATCATTTGAAGTCTCGCGAGATAGATCAAGTGGTCTCTTACTACAAGAAAACTATCACGTACGGCAGTTTAGCCCCACTTAAGAACCAATCACAAAAAAGCGTTGTTTACACATGGTGATCACGCAATCAAAGTATAGCCCTAATACTGACCAATCATTTTAACTGCCTGTTTACAAAGTTCTCAACCTAAGACGAACTAGGTTAACTAAAAATAATTCTCATGTAACACTTCTACGTCTTAAACAAACAACACTTGCTAAAAGAAAACATCGAACTACTGAAAAAGAACTTTGAATCCCTTCAATAATCATTACAATAAAATGTAATGAAACAAAAATAAGACAAAAAAGAATTTTAAAACTAACACAGAAGCAATTTAATTACATATACGTAACACTTCCCCCCATAAAGAAAAAAGAAAGATTTATATAATAAAGCTTTCTTTTTACCATATGTAAATTATACATGAGGTAAACAAAATTACATGAAAATTCTTATGAATTATATAAAGTGTATATGAAATAATATTTCTATACACGGAAAAGTGCATCTGCAATCAAATTGTCTTTTCCTTTGATGTGCCTGATGTTGAGATTATACTCTTGCAAAAAACTCCAATTTAATAATCTTTGATTTTTAATTTTCATCTTGTCGATGAAAGTAAGGGGGTTGTGATCACTATACACAACAACCGGAGAAGGAGCCGAACTAATGTAAACCTCAAAATGTTGTAATACCAAAATTAAAGCCAAACATTCCTTCTCGATTGTTGAGTAATTTCTTTGGTGCTTATTTAATTTCTTAGAGAAATAGCACACTGGGTGATCAATACCATTTCTGTCTTCTTGAATCAATACTGCTCCAACCCCAACATCACTCGCATCCACAGATAATTTAAAAGACTGATTGAAATTTGGAGCTGTTAGAACCGGCGCACTTTTGAGTATTGCTTTTAACCTATCGAAAGCTTCCTGACATTTTTCGGTCCAGAGAAACTTGTTTCTCTTACTTAACAAATTTGTCAGAGGTTCAGCAATATTGGAAAAATTGGAACAAAACTTTCGATAGTATCCGGCCATACCCAAAAATCGCATTAATTGCTTTTTACTGACAGGCACAGGAAAATCAGAGATAGCCTTCAACTTAGCATCAATAGGTTTGACTTGACCATGTCCCACAATATGTCCTAGGAATGTTACACAAGCATGGCAGAACTCACTTTTAGATAAATTGATTGTCAAATTAGCATCAGTGAGACTTTCAAAGAATTTCCGAATTGTGGCTAGATGTCCTTTCCAGATGTCATTGTAGATGATGACATCATCAATATAAGCATCACAATTATCTAGACCAGAAGTAATCATATTCATCAGGCGTTGAAATGTACTTGGAGAACCCTTCATCCCAAATGGCATTACTTTATAATGATAGAGTCCATCTGGATTCACAAACGCTGAAATTTCTTTCGCTCTTTCCGTAAGTGGAAATTGCCAAAATTCTTTCAGAAGGTCAAATTTGGTGACGTACTTGGCATTTCCAATTTTATCAATGCAATCATCGATCCTTGGTAACGGAAATGAATCTGTTTTTGTCACGCTGTTCACCTTCCTATAATCAGTGCACATACGGAAAGTTTTATCCAGTTTCGGAACAAGTATGCATGGTGAACTCCATTCACTTTTACTGGGCTCTATGAAATTGTTCTCCGGCAAATACTGAATTTCCTTTTTCAAGTACTCATGTTTGAGAGGGTTCATCCTGTATGGGTGCTGTTTCACAGGTTTTGAATCTACAATTTCAACATCATGAAAAATTTTGTCTGTCCTTGTAGGAATATGTGGAAACAAGTGCTCATATTCGAATAAAAACTGTTTAAGTTCATTTCTTTCTTCTTGTTGCAAATGTAAAAGTTTCTGGACTAGATCTTTCATAATTTCCGAATTCCGAAGATTTGTTACTCCAAGTTCAACGGTGTCCAATTGAATTTCTTCACTTAAATCCTCAGTTGGTGGGACAGGTACAACTAAATTAATTGTAATAATTTACTTGGCTCTCTCTTTCAATATACAAGTACTCCATTAATTTATTTAGACCAGAGTACTATAATTATAATTTAACTCATTCATTTTCTTCTTTACTTTGTAAGGGCCATAAAATCTAAATTGAAGAAAATTTAGAAGAATGAGCAAGAGAGAATGAACTCTATTACAAGACTCAAATGTTCTCTCAAGTAAAGTTTTGTGAAACCATAGTTTCACTTTTGACTTGAATTGCAAAGTGCCAAATTCAAGCATAACATGCTGAAAAAGTCCCTACATAAAATTTGACCTCTGACCTGATTGGACAGATATAGGAAGGCAAAATTGAGTAAAAAGCTTTATCAAAGCTTTTACTATAATATTCCTCAAAGGAATTGCCTCTGGGGATTTTGTTGACGCACACATAATGGTCAACAAATATTGGTTGCCTGACTCGGTCTTAGGTAAGGGACCAACACAATCTACCTTAATTCTGCTAAATGGTTCGTCAAATGCAGGAATTGGTTGCAGACGAGCCTTAGGTATCTTCTGATTGGGTTTTCCTACCATTTGACAAGTATGACAAGATCTACAAAATTTACAAACATCACTTTTGATTTTTGGCCAGTAAAAGTGAGTCAAGATCTTGTTATAAGTTTTATTTATCCCTAAATGACCAGCCAGAGGAGTTTCAGGGGCCAAACTAAGTATTTCCTCTCTGTAAGATTTTGGAACTACAATCTGATAGTTCACTGACCACTCGTCATTAACAGGTACCTCAGGAGGTCTCCATTTTCTCATAAGAATTCCATTTTTAATGAAATAACAGACAGGTACTTCAGTTGCGTCAGTTTCACTAATGGCCTTCTGAAACAAACAGGAGATCTCAGGATCTTTTTCCTGTTCGATGACAAATGATTGTCATCTATCACCCTGATTAGATAAAAGAGAATGAGTATTTAAAAGAGGATCACTGTGATCAATACCACCTGATTGATCCAAATTAGAAGTGAAAGTGACCTCATCAAAAGCCTGACCAACACATGTGTCAGCTAAAGGAATGTCTTCCTTATCAAAATCATTCTCAAGAGCTTTCTTTGACATAGCTCTGGTAACTGCACAAGCTGGGTATAACTCAGGGTATTCTTTTTCAATTGGATCAAGTTTCTGATCCAAAGAAGGCTTGTCAGTTACAAGTGGATTAACCACAACCTTGTCTCCAGCTAGGTCATTGCCTAGCAACAAATGAATGCCCTCAACGGGTAAGTTAGACACTAAACTGACTGTCACAGGTCCTGAAACTAAGTCTGATGACAAATTTACAGAATGGAGAGGAACATTAACAAAGCCACACTCTACTCCCTGAATGAGAACACTCTCATTAGAACAGGACTTCTCAGAAGAAGGCAAAATACCTGACACTAAAAGAGACTGAGAAGCTCCTGTATCCCTTAAAATTTTAATAGGGATAGGATTGACCGAATCACCCAAAAGTGATATAGAACCCTTCGACATGAATGGTTCATAATTCTCCATAATAAAATCAGACTGGGGTTTAATAGACCCAACAAATGTCTTGTTTTCAATACATGTCCGTGACCGTAACCTCTTAGAAATAAGAGCATTTGGGATAGGTCTATCTTGATTCTGATGCCTATATTTCAACTTGAAGCAATCAGAAATGACATGTCCTTTTTTCTTGCAATAGGTACACGTAGGCAGAGACAAGGATTTTGAATCAAATTTATCAGAAGCTTGATTTTTAGAAGTTGTGCCAAACTGAATTTTAGGAGGAGTCGTATTAGGCTGAAATACCTTTCTACCAGCAGACTGCTGAGTGAATGTTTTGCTTACAACAGGAACTTTATGAGTTAAGGAGTACTTATCAGCAGCAAGAGCAGCATTTTCCAAGGTTTCAATCTTATGCTCTTCAAAATGAGTTTTAATGTCACTATGAGTGCACTTCTTGAACTTTTCAAATTACCTTTGTCTTTCTTCCATTTCTTTTTTAATTTGCAAATGAAATGCTTCCCTTTTTGTCTTTAAATTGCAAATCCATTGCTTCCATTTGTATCTTTTCTATCTGAAACTGAACCTGTCTTATCTCTAATTCCAACTTTTCTAGCCATTTTCACAATTTTCAAACACTCCTGGGTAAAATTCAAAAAATTCTCTACTTTTGATGATATTGTAAATGAAAGCCTGTTGTTTTCACTTAAGATTTCACACAAAATGTAAAATAGTACTTGGGATTTAGAAACTAGGGGAATTTAAATTTCAAGAACAATTTTCTGAAATATTTAACCAAAATTCATATATCCAAGGACAAGCAACCCAATTTTCTTTGTTACGTGGCAAGGGCTCGTACTCAGTAACAAAGAAAAGAGTGAAAGCCAACAAGCTTTGTATATTTTAACAAAATAATTTATTTCCCTAGAAAACAATGTAAAAATTGGTAAATAGGACTTACAGTTTGTGAATATAATCCAAAATTTGATCCTAAGAATGAAAAACACAAGTCCTATCACTAAACAGTTCTATTAGAATCCTAGTTCGAATCTCGACGACACACAAATATTGAAGGCGATGACGTCAGATGTGGTCCAATGTATGAATATCAACAATTCCTCAATTGCATCAGTTTTTATTTCCGAATAATTCCAGAATAAATTTCCGTGAATATCTTTCAGAATTTTTTTTATAAAAAAGTCAACTTGTTGAGTTTCCAAGAGAATAAATTATTAAATCCAAAAATCAGATGAAAAACAAACAATCTGGCAACAAATAAAAAGAAACACCTTATTCCTTCAAGATGTTAAAATGACTCTGCCAGAAAAATATTAAGAATGCGTATTTAAACCCCAAAAACATCATTTCAAGTCTCGCAAGATGGGTCATGTGGTCTCTTACTACAAGAAAACTATCACGTACGCCAGTGTAGCCCCACTTAAGAACCAATCACAAAAAAGCGTTGCTTACACATGGTGATCACGCAATCAAAGTATGGCCCTGATACTGACCAATCATTTTAATTGCCTGTTTATGAAGTTCCCAACCTAAGACGAACTAGGTTAACTAAAAATAATTCTCATGTAACACTTCTACGTCTTAAACAAACAACACTTGCTAAAAGAAAACATCGAATACTGAAAAAGAACTTTGAATCCCTTCAATAATCATTACAATAAAATGTAATGAAACAAAAATAAAATAAAAAAGAATTTTAAAACTAACACACAAGCAGTTTAATTACATATATGTAACAATATGGGTGATAACACAAGTGTCAAATAGGGAATGCACACATCAGAATTCATAACCATACATGCAACAGTAGAAAACTATCTTACACATCAATGAAAAAAAAATCCATATAGTATGAAAGGTATTAGTCCAGCTTTTTTCTCACCTTTACCACCTTGTTTTGGATATTTAGACTGTTATGTGGTGGTGGAAGGTCCATTCCCCATCACAAATATGTAATATTTGCTGAAATCAAAGCAGCTGTAAACAGAGGCTATCAAATTTAAGAAACATTGAACTGAATACGACCTGCCTGATATCAATAAGTATAATACGTATCTTCTCAGTCCCAAAATTTAAATGTATTTTGTCTTGCAAAAAAGTCCACATATGAACCCAGTCTAATTACAATGAGATTTATCAGCAACACAATATGGGAAAGAACAGAGGAACATTTCTACCTATATTTACCTTAATAAGTAGTGCCTGCAAAGACAACATAACATTCAGCAACAACCTAACAGGATTTGTAAGCAGTCAAATGGAATTTCACATATAAGAATATGATGCAGTCTGATGTACCTGCACACATAAGAGTTTCTGGCATACTTTGCCAAAGTAATTACGATTGTTGGATAACCTACCTATAGCCGTCTGTTTTAAAACTTTTAAAGAAATCAGTCAAGTCTGTGTCAAATAAATGTACACATGCACTGTAAAATCCATGTCTGGCTTGAAAAGGTCAAGAAACATACGAGTTATAAGAAGCAAATTATGGTTCTTTTCTTTTCAGATCATGTGTGTTCTGCATGATCCAGTCAACCATTCCTACCCTCTTTACTATGCAAGCACAGAAAGTGGAAAAGGAACAGGATTTAGATTCTAATTGTCTGGTAAATTGGCTTCTTTACATCATGCTTGTCAGGTAAATCAGCCCATACATACCTTCATCTCAAACTACCTGTCATAAAGAGGATACTCCAACATCCTCTAATTATGACTCAACCTCATTAAGAACTCAATCTTATTTTACTCTTTCTGTATGTAAAACAAAAATGTCTAAATTTTATAATGTACATTCACACAGATGTGGATATTAAATTTGTGAAAATTTTTATACAAGGAGCATTGTGAGAAGTCAGTTTGTTACTACTTCACCTCTGAAACTGGTTGCTGGACTGATACTTTGAAGGCTAAATATGTGAGAGCTGTAGATGTGCAAAAGATATTACTTTTGGTTGATTTTTTTGACAATTTCTTTAAGCATTATCAAAGATATGGGCAGGGACTTGCAAATCAACTTGCCAGACTCAGCTGGGAAAAACTCAAATTGGGTTTGAAAAAGCTCAAGTTTCCTAAGTACTTACCTATATGGAAAGTCCCAATAATCAAGAAAGATCTGGAAAGAATGGGGTCAGGTTTTATTTGTAATGCTTAATGTTCTGCAAGTTTTATACCCAGTGATCTCAACACATTACATATATCAGAACCTTTAAGGCCTCAAAAAATGTATATTTCGTGTTGCACTGGCTTTAAAATTAGGGTAGGCCAGTTTGTTTTTATTTTATTTTTTTACTTATTAAACATTATATATATTTAGCGTGATTTTTTTTGTACCATTGAGGAAACAATTGCAAGGCTCAGCCATGAGAAACAGGGACAGTCGGCCGACCGAAAACACACATTTTTTGCCTAATTAGTGTATATATGTGCTGCATGCTTCTATTACCTAAATGGCCAGTGTCTCTCATCAATCCTATGTCATTTCCATCTTGTAGTCAGTGTCAAGGTCTGTCTTGCATTTTCAAGTGAAGACGCAATAATGTGCATTTGTACTTTTTAAAATAGTTTTGGCAAATAAGAAATAAATATATGTATGTTAACTTATATGTTACATTTTAATGATAATATTTGTACATATCCAGGATTTACAGACTTTCAGGTCTTATCATAGCCTCTGGCAGTTTGTGGGCTTCCTGATTTTAAACAGTAAGTTTGTCCAAGATGGTTTTGATGCATGTTGCTGATTTTGAGATGAGCACATGTTAACTGGTAATAATACAACTTTTGCGATTTCGTATACAGTGTGTTTTTGTAACTAAAAGGCACTCATCTCTAACCATTAACCAACAGGAGGATTTTGTTCAAAGAGTGACTGATATACCAAAAATATAGAAAAGTGGTGGTTATGATCTATTATTTATGTCATAAAATACAGGAAGACTAATACATACTTTCTGCTTGAAAAATAATTAAATGGATAAAAATAAGTGTTCTCAATCTTAAAAACCCACTTGTCATATTTTGATGCATGTCACTCATTTCAAGGTGAGTAGCTTATAATCATTATATAAAAGGACTATATCTGCATTTAACCCCTTCTACATTTAACTCCTTCTAATCTTCATATCTAACTACATGTATTAGTTACATATATTTATGTATAACTTTCACTACTGCCATATGGTTTTAAGGTGCCAACAAAGATAAAAAGAAAACAAAACTTAAATGTAACATGTTTTCCTTAAATATCTTGCATTTTATCTTACTTTTTTAATTTATTTTAAGATATTATGTTTAAGATCCATGTTGGGGGATATTTTACAAATTTACTATAACATTGCTGATCCATTTTTTTTTCTTTCAGTGACATTGATCTTGACCTTTGATTTCTACTGACCCTAAAATTGATTGGGTTCTTCTTTGCCCCAAGTGTAAGCCATCACAATGTTTGCTTCATGTCTCTGATACAGAAATGACATTATATTCTGAAACCCTTCTTCTTCATTCAGTCACTGAAAATGATATGCTTCATCCATAATCCAAGCACAAGCTATCTTCAAAGTTTCATCATGTTATGTGATCTCTGGATTAGTGTTTTAGTGTTTTACACCACATCAACACAAGCTAAGTCTATATGCAACTGGAGTAAAGAACCTTGCTGAAGAACACACTGTAGTCGCCTATCTGAGATTATCCGATAGCATTCTTCCACTATGTGAAAATTATATGAATAGGTTTCTGACCATTCAATCAAATTCTTTAATTGAGTCACTAAATAGTCTGGCTGTGCATTCCAGCCTTCTCATCATTCCACTGCTTGATAATGCTCAGTTGAGGCCTACAAGGTTTTCTTTTTCACTCCATCAATCAGAGTACAATTTTAAATAAAAGGACAATTGTTTTATCCTACCCTCCCACCTATTTTTATACCGAAATGTCTTTATATAATGTATTAACTGCAACAGCCTTGAAGAATTAGCTGTATTAGCGTAGAATTTTATCATAAGTAAATGTTTGTTTGTACAATGTCTAATATAGGTTTCCAGAGGACTAAACCAGGATTGATCAAAATATTTGTTAAAGTAATAAATGATTCATAATGAGGTATTGTATTGTTGTGTGTTTTTCTATAGAAAGTGATTTCTAACCAAGTTTATTTCTGACAATTGCTGGGGGGGGGGGCAAAGCTTGTGATGTCATAAATGAGGGGGTCTTAACTTTTGTGATGAGGGTGGGAGGGGGATTGAAATCCACCAAACTTGCATACTGTCATTTATGGATGGTCTCTTTCTACCAATTACTGACCATGTAATGAAAAAAAAATGAGTGTCTGACAAGACTTGAATTGTAAAAAATTTGTTCATCTGTGTGGTCAAATTATTTTATTCATTATAAGGTGGAACAAAATCTGGTACCTTATTTATGTAAGTAAGTGTAAATATTAAATTCTGACAAAGAAGGCATAATACATGGTTTTTTTATTTAAAAAATAATATCACCTAGACTTGTTACAATCTTACTACTGCAGATACTAAGTAAGTTCAGAATTTATAATAATAATAATAATAATATATGCTTTCCCTTGTGGCAGGCATACATAAAACATGCTCAAATGAGCATGCCTAAAATGACAATACATCTTGCAATGTCTAGTTACATATGTAGCTAATTCTTCAGTTTTTAAATCTTTGAGTTCTGACTTTTTCCATTAATTTATTTTGGATACTTTTGCTTCTTGGTAATGAGAAAGACCTTGTCTAAATTTAAATGCAAGAAAACTTTGTTCTGTCAGTATTCTACTGCTTTTGTATAATTATACGCTGGAAGATAACCTGTAGTAAGCAATTATCTATCTTCAACAGACAGTTCTTCAAAGAACCATTAAGCATGATGTAAATACCGAACCATTATTAAGCAACCTCCTGTCTTAAGAAGCCACCTCACATGGGTAAAACCGGTTTGACAGTTAAATATTCATACAATTGATCAACTTAAATAAAAATTTGTGTTTATTGTTTTGGCCAGTCCGATTAAAATTGAGATCTACTTATAGTATGTAGATCTAACAGGCATCATAAAGGTTTATTATTATAAACGACATGATCCAAATTAAGATTATAACTTTTTAAAAAGGTAAAAGCTGTAATTGATTGGTGAATTTAAAGGTTAACAGAACAAGACCCAATGTCAGGGTCTATCAGATGTCCATTGTCTTGAAATCTTGAATTTTAGCAAACTTCTAATTTTGATACATTTCATATTAATACTGTTCTCACAATAATATTTAGGGTCCAGCATCACATGTGGTGTCATTAAGTGCCAGTCCACAATATTTCTATCTGATACACAGACTTACTTAATAAGGAACCTGAAGACTACCATACAGCTGTTGGGACTGCAACATAAAGTACTGTTACAATTGCCCCCAAGGAGCCTCCCCAGATAAGACCTACAGAACAGCATAAACTAGAACCAACACATGGCAAAAATATGCCAGGAAAGGGCAGGCAGTAAGCCAAATTTAGCATGTGCCTATAGAAGCCAGGTAGAGCTCTGACTGGGATTCTCTGCTACCAAAGAGTTCCATCAGAAACAAACCGAAGACGTGACATTTTCAGTTTACAAGCTTAAAAAATTCAGACTATCCACCACAAAACAATAGTAAGTAATTATTTACAAACTAAAACTTGATTCACCAAGGCATAATAATAAATGAGACTCAATGGAGTGAACACATTGTATGGCCTCTTACATATGGTTCTATATGGGTCTGTACACAGCAAGCACCATCTCCCCAAGTTCTCCCCACATTCCTTCTATTGCTACAGATGTAAACTGCATTAAAGGCAAATGCCTATCCAAAATGTCTTAAATCATGTACAAGATTATACTTTAATATGGAACAAAGGGCTGATAAAATTTCCAGGAATATTTCTCCCTAGAGATTTTTTTGAGATAATTATTAATGAAAAGACTATATATATATATATATATACATATATATATATATAAGCCATCAAAATTTAAATTCAATTATCAGATTACAAATTATAATCACAGTTATTTTAAATCTGGAGATGACTTAGGTTGCCTTGCTTTCTTTCATATACCCATAAATTTGACAGCTTCATCAAGGCAGATTCAAGAAAACTTAAAGAAATCTAATTTTACACAAACTGCCCTGCAAGTGTCCTCAAACATAAGTACTGTAAATCACATGCTCCAGTGTCTAGAAATTCTAGCGAATGTTTGATTCTGGCAAATCAGCAATATAAAATGTTAGGAATAAATCACACTTGTGTGCCAAAAAAAAAGTGGCAGTTGTATGCTATTAATCAATTAAAAAGCAATATATGCTTGTAACTTACACTTTGTAAATGAACAGTAATAAATACAGCAAGTCACTTGTCAGTCTATTCACAAGTTTGATGTACATAAAAACAACACTGGAACTTGTGAATCTGTGGTTCCTCATTTCCATAACCCTGTTTAACATTAGAAACTTCTGCTGGTACATAGCTGAACTGGGAATCTGTATCATATACACAATTAACTTTTTATTACACAAGTTCAGCATTAACAAAAGTTTATCTAAAATTAGTTTGCCCAATGTCAAATACTCTCAAATGTAAGATAGCTATAATTATAAAAAAAATTTCTTTTGCAAAATTAAACAAGAAGTGTGCCAGAAAGTAACTACAAGCCTGGTACTTGAGTGCCAAAACTGGGCCTGAACAGTGTCGCAAGATTAAGGCAAATAAATTAAAAGTTTGATGCAAGTGCTGGAGGTTTGATCTTCACTGAAGAAAATTAATGTTTATGAACATAATTAGGATGCAATTAAAGATTTGTCTGGGGTTTTTTTCCCTTTTTACACTTACCAGTAAATTACTTCCATGAAAACCTTCGTTAAAACTGTAATGTCTTTAATTATTTAGTTTTGCTTGAAAAGCAAGAATGTGCAATCTAGACCCTAATGAAATACAAATTCCTCCCAACATTATCCCATACCATAGTAGCACAAAAGCTGGCTGTGTGCCAGAAAGTACATTCAAGGTAAATACTGCTGAAGCTAGATATATGCATATATCTATATGCATAAAACTTAAGTCATTTCATTCATTGAGTTTTAAATTCTGTTCTGACTTGATTGTCGCCAGGGGGTTCAAAACAGCCAGCTTGTTGGCATTTTGAATGAAACAGGAGTCTTTAGCAACATGACTGCCATATTTGCTTGGCCAATTTATGTTTTCAAGGAACTGATGTAATGTAGTTCGCCGTCTTTGAAAATCTCAATTCCAAAAATTCTTGGCTTTACATCTTTTTTAAACACATGCATACAAGAGTTCCTCCTATTTATTTGTTCAATTTATTTTTGGTATAATCTAGTTAAACAATGTAAATATTGGTTGCAGATGAGTTTTTACTGAAAATAATATTCTAGGAACCATAAATAGATGGCAAGAAGTCATGATAACTTGTTTACATCAGGAGCTTCTGGTTCTGTTGAAACACCAATAATCTGACAACAATCAGGTTAGAAATTATAAATCAAGGACTAAGTTTTGTGTATTTTTTACATCCTTGATGTTTCCTTTTTCACATCGGTAGGGGACAGGGCCAAAGAGAATGATCACAGGCCCTGGGGTAAGAAACACCTGGACCTCTCCTAGTTCTCGTTAAAAAAAAAAAGTTTTCTTTTATAAATTAAAAAGTGTTGCTCGGCCCATGTCCCCTTAGGGCCCAGGCCCTGGGGATATATGCCTGGTTACCCCCCTCTTGTCGGCGC
>JAECUM010009309.1:0-60674 GCA_016617855.1 Megalonaias nervosa | reverse complement strand
GTGCAACCGAATTTTGACTAGTCTTCATATTTAGTGGCATTAAAATGAAGTAGCTGATGCAACACCCTCTTTTGTTAAGCATACATGTAAGTAGGTATATTGTTGTTGTTATTGATTTAACTTGGTACATCTTGGTAACATAACTGAACTCTCTATATGTAATGCAGAATTGTTTTTCTTTCTAACTCCTTCTCTTTCTACACGTGCCAACAGGCGAAGCTTGCATTATGAAATCCATTTGACTGTTTGTTCCCCATTTCATGTTTGGCACAAAAGCTCAATTTCTCCACCATTTACCATTGTGAAACTTTGGATACTTCTTGAATTTTTGGTACATGAAAAGTATCTCAGCTGCAGGACAAAAGGTCAAAGGTCAAGTTCTTTGAAAGAAGAAATATGGTTTCTGCACAATATCATTAGCTTTAAATCACATCCCTTGGTACAATTTTGTGCATGGATTGCAAATTGGTTTAAGAGGTCGGTTAATTTGGGGTCAATTATCAAAGGTCAAGGTCAGAGTCAGTGATGGAGGGAAAATGGTTTCTGCACAAAACCATTAGATCCACATCACCAACCTGGTCAATATTTTGTGGATGCCTTGCCCTTGCTGCAAGGACAAGGAACCTGTCATTATTGGGGTGAGTGGTCAAGGTCTCTATGAATGAAAAAAAAGAAAAATAGTTTTTACATAAGAACTTTCATTTTATATCATAGATCTGAACTGAACTTTGTGGATGACTTACAATTGCAGTAATGAAGAATCTTACTGATTTTGGTTTTAAAAAAAGTCAAAGGTCAAGGTCACTGACTGAAAGAAGGAAACTGACTTTTGGACAATAATTTTAGTTGTAGACCCAGTACAAAAATAAAGTCTAAAACATTTTAAAGCAATTTTGAAACATCCCTTAAAAATGTACAAGAGAGCACATGCAAAAGTATCTTCAGACCTCAATGTTTATGTATTACTGTTGTTACTTGTTACTGTTGTTACTACATGTTTGAGGCATTAATTCAAAACAGTTGTTGGCGTAATTGTGAAACCTAAAATAAATTAAATTTACACCTATATGGATTTAGAATAGTGTAATAAGGTCTCTGTTACAATCAGTTACAATGTATAGTTCTTGCTGTGCTTATTTGAAGTCATATGGCTAACACTCATGGTGCAGTGACCAAAACCAGCTACATATACTTTAAAATAAAAATAAGAAAATGATACCTCCCCAGTGGAGACTAGGATTGGAATAGCATGAATATTACATGTATACACCTATTTGCTTCATTACATAAAGATCCACTTGCATTAAATCCATAATTATTATGTGTAATGTAACTTGCATAGAGAGAAATAAATTATTCCAAGCATGCATGTGTGATATTTGCTATGTATATTTAGTATGCATTTGTTAGTTTTTCTGCATGATTATAACTTACAATTGTATTTTGTATTTGACCTTGTCCAAAATCAAGTTCACTATGTTCCTGACTAGAGACACTGATGACATTTTTATTTTGGTAAACAAATAATACATGGCTAATATTTTTATAAGAGTTTGGTTAAATGTTAGGATCATTATCATGAGAAACAGACATATTTATTAGGTTCTGGGTCATTGTTATTGGAATTCCCCAATAGAAATACCTAGAGTGCCTGATATTTATTACATTCGATATTAATAACAGATTTTATCTTATCGAGAACCCGGAATGTTATAGAAAGGAAAATTCCATTAAGTCATAGTATTTCCAGAAAGTGCTAATTGTGACCTAGGTCAAGTAGAGGATCTAGAATCTTGCTTATCTAGAAATTAGTCATACTTCCTTTAATATTTTTAGGCAGAAACAGTCTTGTTGTTGTGTTTTGTATTTGATTTGGGCTGGAATTTAGTTCAATGGAAATACAACAGTGCTCATCAGTAGTATTCATAGATAGAGACATTAACTGGGAATTATAGTGAATTCTGACAAGGACATGTTGGATTATATTATTGTGATTCATGAAAATACTTCTCATAAGTTATTTTTAATTTTATTTTCACTTCGTATTCTATGGGAATCAATTATTTGTTGAATTCTACAAAACGTGTTATTTTTCAGTCTTTTTACTTACTTAGTTTAAGACCATAGAGTCATAATATATGGCTAAATTGCAGTATCAAGAATCAGTGTGAGGAATATAAAAAATACATGTTAATAAAAAGTATGTACATGCATTTGCATCAGTCTATCTGGGCAGCATCAGTTACAAACCAAAAACTATTTATATTCTAACTTATAAGTTTACAATTAAAATAAATAAGAATACATAGCGTAATATAGTGTTATATTTAATTCAAACTTAATTTCTTTTGTCTTTTTAAAGAATTCAAACTTATTTATGGGGTTAGATTATTCTTTTCCATTCAGATATGTTGTGTTGTTTCATTCATCACAAGATATATCTGTTTCAAGTATGAAAAGGAATGACAAAGTATCCTTTTTAAACTACAAATCAAAAGCAAGTCAAATGTTTCCATGCATTTATCCCCTACCACACCCTTGGAAAATGAAACGTCCGCTCTTCAATAACTTGACATCAGCAAATATTCTGCAGAAATCAAAGCAGTGACCATTGTCTACACTACCTTAAGATAATACCGTAAGAAGATGTCATTTTCAGCTAACACATGAATATAACTGACATGTTGTACTTAACAGCTACAATTGTGGTCCTGCATGGTCTTTAATAATAAAAGTTTGATAATTGTTCCTAATTAACCTGACCTCAACATATTGTTGAAATAAATAATAATGTGAACAACTGTCAAACCTTTGCTGTTCAGAGATTTTAACTTCCAACAATTTTAGGCATTCTGCGTGGATGTCTCCACATGTATCCTATTATTTGCTCATTTTTGAAAAGGGAAAATATAAAAACAAATCTATGTAGGATCATAGTAAAATAAACAATCATACTGAAAATGATGTGTCAATAACTTGATCAAAACACAGATCAAATTACTATATTTACTTTGAAGCAGAAATTAAAGTATACACTGTCCTATTTGTGATAGTTGGAGAGTTTGGCTATTGAGACAAAAATACAGAATGATAATTTATTCAATTTAAGTTTATGCACAACTTGATGATCTTGAGTTATTATAGGTACACACTGCCAGTGTTGCAATGGGGTTTGTCTGATAATGACTACTGAGGGAGGAATTGGTGGTGTGGTAAGATGATGTAATGTCAAATTACAAGGCTTAGTCAGTGGCTAACACTGGGATAGGGGTGTTGCACATGTACCTTGAAATTGAGAGACAGACAGGGAATTATGCAAGAGGCTGTTATTAGCCTCTTACTTGCTGTCTTCATGGGGCTTGTTGGAGGATCATTGGAGGCAGGGCATGAGCAGAACTATTCCTATTGGCAAGCCTTGCACACATCGCTCGTGCGGTTTTAATCCTCATTTATTCAAAACTCGTACTTTTAGGATTAGGGCAGCATCAGGGTGCTAACCTTTGTCTCTCAGACAGTACCGTTCAGGACTTGGGTAGGTGCCAGTCATATCCCTTTGAGAAATATATCTGCCTGAGTGACAAAATTTCAAGTTGTAATTTTGTGCTGACTCCAGGTCATTTTCCACATCACCATAGCACTTCCTACTGCCTAGTTCTGCTTTTCAGTTCTTCTTCTTTCAGGTCTTGTGGATGCACATACCAATACTGACATCCACATCATATGGACATTGCACTTCATATGGGTTGAGAGCGCTTCACTTCATATGGGTTTATGCAAGTCATGACCATCTTACAACACGTCATTCTTCCACTGTCGTTCTGTGACATGGAAATACAAACATTTTTTGGGATAGTGTGTGCACAGCTCGGCAGTCTCGTGGGTGCACAGACTGATACAGCCGTCTACATCATATCACATTGCTCTTCATATAGGTTTATTTGAGAGTACTTCATATGGGTTCTTTGAAGGCATGACCATCTTACAACACATCATTCTTCCACTGTTGTTCAGTGGCATGGAACACAAACATTTCTGGATGTTGTGTGCCATTTTGACACAACGTGTGCAGGACTGGTGGTGTTAATGGGGAAATCAGTGGCTCGAGAAAAGAATTCTGGTGAACTGTGACAATTCTGCAACTGCTGAAATCATTAACAAAGGCCGATCCAAAATACTTCTTATAATGAAATTTGTTCCAAGACTAATATGGTGTGCTGCCAAAGGACAATTCATTATTCAGGTTCGCCATATACCTGGTAGAGGTAACCTTATGCTGATGCCGTTTCTTGATTTCAGAATGAGAATTTCCAGCACTGGGTTCCCCATGCAGATCAAACTCCAGCTGTGTGCCCCCGGCTACAGAGTTGATGCTATTTTGACACAGTGTGTGCAGGACTTGTGTTTTTCAGTGTCCAATATTACTGGGTCAGCATTCAGAAATGGTTTCCAGCATTTGTGAATTTTAGACCATGTCAGCTCTTACATTTTGTCCATACTTTCAGAAGATGTTTTGATTTTGTCACATACTGTCACACCAGGCTGCAGCTGCAGTATTCCACCATTTAAGCTGTACCTTGCAGGGATTAGATTCCATTACCTACAGTGTATTCTTCGTGGGATAAAAAGGAACAATATTTCAAATAGTAAGCTCAGATTTCCAATTACAAACAGGATGGTGGTGCAGTTGTCAGCCATGTTAAGTGAGGGAGTCTTTTGTCGCTGCAGTGCATGTGTCTGGTGGCATTTTGTTTTTGGATTCTTGCCATGTGGTGAATTTACAGTTCGATCATTGCAAAGCATTTCTTCAGGGAACTACCCGAGGATTCGAGATGTGACATTTTCAACAGACAAATCTATGTTTTTACTGACCTTGCCATCTTTAAAAGAATGGACCCATTTTGTGTACAGAGGACCATCTAATTAGGACGTTAGAACGATGGTCTCCACCATGTTATATGTGCTACATCAGAGATCACCCTGACCAACTCCTTTCTGCTCAGGAACAGTTGTGTACATACATTTAGTATCATGTGCTTTGGACACCAGTCCTTCTAGATGGATTTTCACATTACAAACTGGCATCCTCTTGGGGACTCTCATTTGATATTTTAATATCAAATTCAATTTGGCATTTTTTTCCCCAATCAGATACTCATAAGCTATACTGATAATGCAAAGGTCATGCCCATTCAATACATTTCTTTTTCAGTTTTAAATAGGAAAAATATAAGAATATTTTCTTCATGCTGGGATTAGCCTAGCTCTATTCCACTCTTATGCGGGGATCAGCCTAGCATAAATTAGTTAAGATGGGATCAGCCCAGAATTCATTAGCATGCTGGGATCAGCCTAGCACATAGTCCACTTAAGCTGGGATCAGCCCAGAATACCCCTGAATGCTGGGATCAGCCTAGCACAGATTTTACTTCTGATCTGGGATCAGCCTAGCATAGACGACAGAAGCTGGGATCAGCCCAGATTACACTTTTTAATGTTGGGATCAGCCTAGCATCAATTATCCTGGAGCTGGGATCAGCCCAGAATACACAATAATGCTGGGATCAGCATAGCATAGATTTACTTGAAATGGGATCAGCCCAGAATATACTCGAATGCTGGGATCAGCCTAGCACAGATTTTACTTGAGCTGGGATCAGCCCAGAGTACACTGTAATCCTGGGATCAGCATAGCACCGATTGGGAATCAGTCTTTTACATTGACCTGGGATCAGCATAGCACCAATTCTACTTGAGCTGGGCTCAGCCCAGAGTACACCGTAATGCTGGGATCTGCCTAGCACTGATTGGGAATCAGTCTTTTACAATGAGCTGGGATCATCCTAGCACCAATTCTTCTTGAGCTGGGATCAGCTCAGAGTACACTGTAGTGCTAATATCAGCCTAGTACCGATTGGGAATCAGTCTTTTACATTGAGCTGGGATCAGCCTAGCACCAATTCTACTTGAACTGGGATCACCCCAGAATACACTAATGCTGGGATCAGCCTAGCAGTGATTGGGGATAAGTCTTTTACATTCAGATTCTAGCCCATGAGTAGCTCCCACAGAGAGCCAAATATTTTTAAAATATTTACATTAAGTATTGATGTTAATTTACTTGTGAATTTGATGTTTTAGAATATTGGTAATAATGAATAGTGCATGTTTGAGACAAAGGGAGAGAGTTAGTGAGAGAGAGAGATGAATGCATATACTCGTGTATCCTACATTTATTACAATGCATGTATTAAATCATTTCTTGTGCAATTCAGTATTGTTTGGTTGTGCATAAACATGCCAACTAATTTATCTGCATAGTATTTGGTATGCTTCTGTGCATGGTAAACTGCTTTGCAGCTAGTTATTGTGGATAAAGTGTGTGACATGCACACAGATACACAACTGACTTTGGAACACAAGGTCATGAGATCATGCCCACTGGCAGGAATATTCATTCTCCGTTTTCTACCATGGTATGTCAAGTACAGTATTAATTTTTTTACTACTTAATATGAAGTTTACCTGATTACATTTTGGTATGTGTAGATTTACAATTGGTCAAATTTTAATATTTTTATTCTGAAGATTACCTAAAAATTGTCAACATGTCATGCATCGGAAAAGTAAAATTTAGTTAGCATTAATAAGGATTTTTATTTTTTTTTTTTAAAAACTAAAACTGGTACAGAATTCTTCAAAAGAGAATCAGAATCACAAAACAGTTACACTTTTTTCCATGTACATGTATCTAGGATGACCTTTTGTGACCCACGGATGTCTGAAGAAATCTTTATGGAACTTTCTTTAACTGATGAATTGTAAAAGGTAGGATAAATTTTGATATAAAAATATTTCCACAGCAAGGAAGCTGAACAATCAAATGCTGTAGGTCTCATTGTTAACAACAAATGGTTGAATTATATCAGTTTGAGTAATTCGGTGCAAGACCAATGTCCATTTTAGGCAAATAATCTTTTTACAATATATCTCACCTCATTAACAAATAATCTTTACTTTGGTGATATGATTGATGCAAGAGGACCGCTCCAGTGGCCTAAGTGGTTAAAGCATTCACCTTGTATGCAGGGGGTTGCAGGTTCAAACATCTGAACCATATCAAAGACTTATAAAAAGATGGTACTAGCAGCTGGCTCACTAGGCACTCAGCATTTTAAGAGGTTAGAATAAGGACTGGTCAGCCTGGTATCAGGATAATTTTAATGGGTGAGACATGATGCCACATGTTTGCGACATGATGCCCTTGGTCTAGACATCGCTTTAAACTACCACACTGCAGACATCATAGCGATATGACTGAAACATTGTTAAAAGCTCTGTTAAAAATCCAAATATCACACAAACACACAGATGTAAGGAATAGAAGACAATGAACAAATAAATGCAGAAATTTGTTACTAACTGTTTTGATGAGTTCCCAATTTCTTCATTATCACTTTTTTTATTTTTTTTTTTTTTTTACAATAATCAAATAATGGAATATCCTGTGGGTGTTCAGTATGATTCAACAAAATGTTCATTCCATTAAACAAGAAATGCTCACTTAACCCTAAGTACAATGTATACGAAATGAACATGCCAGTGACAAAGGACACAAACCATACCGATAGCTTCTCTTGTACTAAGTAACTATTTTGCAAATGAGCATTTATCATCAAAGAGTACACGTGAACCTAAATATATCTAGGATGACTTTTGTGACTATTGGTAAAAGAAAAAAAATACAAAATAGTACAGTTTAGATTAGAGCAAAGATATGAAATCTAATTAAAGCTCTCTCTCTCATACTTATGCATCAGAAACAAACATACATTTACATAGTGCCGCTGCCCACAGATCTATTATGAAGTGCATGAATACATGAAGACATATCTTATGGAACATCAGCATCTTTTATCCAAAGCAAATTTCTCTATGACTGATTGTTTCTGTCAAACGTCAAAATCTGTCAAGTGAACTATTTTCAATGAAGTTCTTTAACTACTTTCCTTTATTTTGTAATGCATTAAATATGTGATGGCAGATTGGCACAATTTGTATAAATTGTAAAGGCCTTCAAGCTAGTATGTTTCAAATTTGAAAACAATTCTGTTAGACAAGTTTTAGAGAAAGTTTCCATCTAGCAGAGGTTCAGAAGAAGTTATTCAAGGTTTCTCCATTTGTAGATACTGCAGCCACACTTGATGATGAATTGGAATCATGTGTATCAAATTAAAAGTCCTGTAAGCCGAATTTCTTCATGTCATATTTGTCAAATCTGGTTGAGTTGTTATAAAATTAAATGTTTTTACTGATTCTCTATTTTTAGCCACAGCAGCAATATTTCATCATGGATAAGAACTGTTGGATAAATCTGAAGACATTTAATCCAAGAATGTTCTCTCTCAAGGATGGTCAATTTCTAATGAACAATTTCTAAATTCTTTACATTTTTTTTAAATATTTGTTTTTGGACCCGAATACGGGTGTATGTTTTTTATGCAAAAAATACGTTTTTTTAATTAAAAAAATAATAACAAATTTCCTTGCAATTTTCAGTTTAGAACAGGCACTCGGTTCCATTCTGATAGAAATGTATCGCATGTATATAGGAATACAGTTCTACAATATGATTGGTTCATTCGAAATCGAGGCTACCTTGCCTGTCTTTGTCCGCCATATTGGATTTCGCAAACAGTTACCGCTACCACTGTGTTTCATCTTTGTAATATTCAACTTCTAATCATGTTGAATAGGAAAGCAGAATATTCAGAATTTTCTCCAGAAAGACAAGAAAACAGAACTGAAAGGACAATTGTTCCGTCTTGTTTAGATTTGTCAAATCATCTAGTAAAGAAGAAGACGTTACGTTTTGCAAATTGTGTAATGTGATTTCGCTACTGAGCATGGAGGCGCACATGAAATACAAAAGCACGAAAAAGCTAATAAACATCAGCTTGCTGCTTCATCATACACAACTCAGCCTGAACTTGGATGTATGTAAATACCAGAGAGAACCTTGAAGTAATTCGATCGAAATTCGGTTTATTAAATTTCTTTTAGAAATGAACCTTCCTCTTTCAGTTATTAGTGTTGCTGGCGATTTATTTCGCACACATTTTCCAGACAGTAAAATCACAAAGGATTACTTGTATGCTAGAATGAAAACAGTTCAGTAAGAAAATAACACAGAATTGAGATTATCAATGAAAGTTGGTATATTGGAATCGATAATGATTGGGGGAAAAAAAACAAGGTGTGGAAAAGGCTCCTATCAACAGCTTGTGTCTGAATGTGTTGCACTCTTGCACCTTCTGAATGGGCACCCAAATGGAACAGGGTGCCCATCCAGAAGGTGCAAGTGTGCAACACATGCATCTTTGACATTAAATAATTATGTAAGGCACTGCCCTCCTTTACTGATGGTTGCATATGTTGTAAGTAGTTACATATGCATTAAAATTTTAAAAATCAGTATTTGGTCCTGAAAATCAGTATTTTTGTCATAAGCAATCAGTATTTTTGTCCTTGGTGGTTGGCAGCTATGCATGTGTTACATAATGTATGCTGGATTCCAAAACAACAAGGAAAATGGAAACATTAAGAAAGAATGTGCAAGTAATGAAAAAAGTTAGAACAATCCACGGGGGGTAGGTGCTACAAGACCCACATCAAACTGATGTCTAGTAGCAAGGACAAATGATTCAGATGCACTGAGGTTCTACATATGATTGTGTTTTTATATGTGTTGATGCTAACACTGATAATGAAGCTAGAGGTTGTACAAAATCTCACTCTACTATTGCAGGAAAACTAAAAGTTAATAAATATGGTACCTCATCCTGTATCTGATCTTTAGAGGTGAATATGTCTAGTTGTATGGAGATTGCCAGATTTTCCCCATTTTCTTGAAAGTTATCTGCTACTTTCTCCTCTACTTCCTTAGTCTCCACCTCATCACCTTGGATAGCTTCCTTTTCTTCATTCTTCCTATTCTATAGATTAAAAAACAAATTCACTTAAAGAGAACTGATGCCCAACTGGGTAAAAATAATTATCAGGAATTCAGATAAAGCCATTTCATATATTTAAATTTTGAGGTTTGAAACATCACTGATATTCTTACAATTTTCAGTCTAGCTGATATGGTGAACATGCTGATGTCAGACTGGAACCATTTTCATTTAAGACTAAACAGACATCATTAAAAGTCTTGGTAAAAGAGGACCGATATTAATACGAGTGACAACAAGATTCTCAGCACAACTATCTTGTCAGTCATATTGGATATACTATTTGCATCATTATCCTCTACGGACAACTAAGTATCGTAAGAAATGTCTTTTTTTTTTTAAAGTATCATCCATGTTGCTCTGAAAAAAGAAATGAATCAAATGTATGATGCGTCAGAATAACTGACCTATTTGCTGAGGTCTTGGACTTATCAATCATACTATTTAAGGGATCTAAACTGAATTGTGCAGGAAAACTAAAAGTTAATAAATATGGTACCTCATCCTGTATCTGATCTTTAGTGGTGAATATGTCTAGTTGTATGGAGGTTGCCAGATTTTCCCCGTTTTCTTGAAAGTTATCTGCTACTTCCTCCTCTACTTCCTTAGCATCCACCTCATCACCTTGGATAGCTTCCTTTTCTTCATTCTTCCTATTCTATAGATTAAAAAACAAATTCACTTAAAGAGAACTGATGCCCAACTGGGTAAAAATAATTATCAGGAATTCAAGATAATCCATTTCATATATTTAAATTTTGAGGGTTGAAACACCACTGATATTCTTACAATTTTCAATCTAGCTGATGTGGTGAACATGCTGATGTCAGACTGGAACCATTTTCATTTAAGACTAAACAGACATCATTAAAAGTCTTGGTAAAAGAGGACCGATATTAATACGAGTGACAACAAGATTCTCAGCACAACTATCTTATCAATCATGTTGGATATACTATTTGGACCATTATCCTCTATGAACAACTAAGTATCGTAAGAAATGTCTTTTTTTTAAAGTATCATCCATGTTGCTCTGAAAAAAGAAATGAATCAAATGTATGATGCTTCAAAATAACTGGCCTGTTTGCTGAGGTCTTGGACTTATCAATCATACTATTTAAGTGATAAATGAATCATGCATGATTAGTGTAAATTTCCTGATAATTCAACAAGTATGAAACAGGTATGAAAGACATATTTTTGCATTTAACTGGTCACAAAGTTACTGACATGCATGGTATGGTAATATCACAGTCCTGACTTATAATGTTGCATATCTTATATTTTTATCACAATTTTTTTATCTTAATGTACAGAAATTATGATGGTAAATAAAGTATAGGAGCAAGGAATTGAACACGAATAAAATTCTCATTTACACGATATGTACTAGTTAGCTGTAAAACTTCCCCATCATTTGGTTAGCCAGATATCACACACATTTGGATACAGGATATTATGCAAACCTCTCCAGACAACTCCCCTGAATGACCCACCAATACCACATCAGGCTATAGATAGGGACTGTTATAGGATCATATACCATATGCTGTGTGAAAACATCTGTGGGAGAATGAGAAAAAAATTTGAATGCAAGGGAATAGCCCAAGGATGATTATAAAGTCCTTTCCAAGTGCTCTGGCAAACTTTTACATACAGCAAACAATTAATGTTGGTTATTCTTGCATGGTCAATAATCCAAATTAAGTAATTCTGAACTACCCATGAAGAGATCCAAGTGGAGCTGTGTTTGCTCACCTGGCTGACTTCTTAACAGCCACAAGCAAGAGCAGCTGGTCAAGAAATCTAGAGTGGTAAGATGCTTTCTCAAGAAATTTCTTTTAATGCACAGTAACTGATTGCATATATTTTGAAATTACCTGGTTTAAAGCTTTGTTGTTGTTCTAGGGTTTAATGCCATTTTTCAGCACAAGATAGGCTATACATGGCGGCCAGAATAAATGGTAGAGGAAGAACCCGGGAAAACCCCGAAAAGAACCACCTACCCACGAGAAGCTACTGGCAAGCGTTCTCACATACCCACATTGGCCGAACCTGAGACTCGAACCCATGCAGACAGAGGTGGGCTAAAAGCTTTCTCTAGCTTTGTATCTTTATCTGTGTTTGATGGTGTGTCAACATTCTTTGTCCAATATTAAAAGGCCATTATGCCATGATGCTTTCTGGTAATTTCAAAGTTGGTCAAATTCTGTTTAGTGGTCTGTTCAGATAAAGCTATTTCAATGTTTTCCTATTTCTTATGATGGCAGCCAGATTTGATGATGGAGTAGCAACAGTTATATATGTGGTTGCGTGGTTTTGAGAGGCTGTTATTTATATTTAGTAACAACAACTATGTTTGATGGCATATTGCCACCATTTATATGGCATGAAATCCCTTTATGTCAAGGTGCTTTCTGATTTAATTGGTCAAATTCAGCTGTTTTTCAAAGGAGTTATTTTGAACAACTTTTTTAAGACACAGTTGCATGTTTGGAAGAGGACTGCAAACATTTGTAAATATCAGAAAGTCATTCTATGATGTTTCTTCTCAATTTTTTTTTCTATAATGCTTCTTCCAAAATTTTGTCTGATTATGTTTACAACTGAGCAATACTTCTTTTAGTAAGCTGCCTGTAGAATCTGGTTGAATTCTGTTGAGCAGTTGTTTTATTGGAGATGTGTCATAGATCATACAAAAGTTTTTTCAAGGATTTATACAATATCTTCAACAACTTATAAAAGTTTTTAAGGATTTTTTTTTTCTGACCTTATTTTAACTTTCTCCATATGTTACTTTATTTATCGCTGCATAAACAGGAACAAAAGTTGCAGAAAGAGACCTAAATAATTACCGTATTTATGGTATGTTTTCGGACACAGTTTGTTTTTGGACACCGTTTTTGGGGGGCAAATATAATATTTAAATGCCTTGTAATTTTCAGACGTTGCTCGTTATATTTATTTCTACAACTTATGTTTTCGGACACAATCTAAGAAGATCTACTGCATCATTTCAAAGTAAAATTCACAGCGTGTTTGCCGTTAATTTAACTGATACAAAGTTCACTTCATCTGGTCGCCAATTATTTAATGTGACTATGAACTTCCATGAACGAACATAATTTAAAATTCTTAATTGTATGTATGTATGTATGTATGTATGTATGTATGTATATATGTATGCAGATAGATTGAGAGATAGATAAACGTTTTTATATTAAGCTATACCCAATAAATAACAATGTCAAAGAATGAAATATGATTTAATGCTGTAATATATTTGAATACATTATTCAATTTCAAGTAGCTTGTCCATAGCCTCTTTTAGATCCTCGGGCAAAAAGCCCTCAAATTCTGTATCACTATGATCATCATCCATATCATTTAATTGTTCGGCATTTCTGATCAATGCATTTTCACTTCCACTCAGACTGACGCTGATGCTGCATACCTTGAAAGATTTCATTATCATTGTCCGCTTTTCCTTCAATGTGTCCATGGCATTTAAAACCCTGTCCAATGCAGTATGTTTGCTGGCTGTCTTGATCTGTCCATTGCTGCTTTCATCAGATGATTTTAACACATTCGTAGCATCCCTGACTTATTCCATCCAGCTGCAGCGGAGGTAGCTCTTGACAGGTACTGCCTCAAGGTATTATTACTGGCACAACATTTCTGTGCCACAACTGTTTCTTCACGTCATCAGTGATGTGAGCCCGGAATAAGTCCATAACTAATAGTGATTGCTTTCTTCTGGTGAATGGCAAATAAATGTCTTCAATCCATCACAGCGTTAGCATTTCGTCCATCCATGCTTTCTCTTAAACTGTGATAATACACCCTTTTGGTGCCTCCAGATCTAGATGTCTTTCTCCCTTGAAAATAATCATTGGGGGTAATACCTTGCCAGAACTTGCAACGGCTACAAAGACAGTAGTGTGTCTCTTCTCTGCTCCAGTTGTTCGAATCAGAATGCTTTTCGTTCCTACTATGTCCACCATTTTCCCTGGCACAAGATCGAAGTGCATCAGTGTCTTGTCCAAGTTAATAATAAACTTATCATCAAACTCATCCTCCTCACGTCTATCCATTACAAACTTGTGGAATGAAGCAATCTTTTCTTCCAAATCCTTGGGTAACTGTTGGGTAAAAGAGGTCCTGCTTCTGAGCACAAACCCGTGTCTTTTCATGAAACCCTCTCCAAATAACGACAGGCACTGTATCTGCTCTCCGGAAATTCGGTTGAGACAAGCTCCTTGGCATATATACATATTCCCTCAACACTAACTGGAATTTGTAAGTCACGCTGAGTGGGCACCCATTGAGCTATCTTATCATCCATAGCTTGTCCATATGAAATGGGTGGTCCACATTTAGTTAAATGTCCGTTCAAGTCCAGATCTGCAGAAAAGTCAATCTTCATCCAGGTATTCACAGTGGATTTCAGAATCTTGAATTTTTCCACTGTTGGTCTAATTCCCAGAAGATTTTCATTGTTAACGATATCCTGCTTTTGCTTTAATGTATGATGTTTATAGTGACCACGTACAGAACTGGGTGGAGCAATCTTGGGTTGAAGATAATCAAACTCGTCATCTAGAGCAGCCTTCTTTGTAGGTGATTCTTTTTGTGATGCATCCTCAGAATCACGAATTTGAGGTTGCCTCTTTGGAGGCGATTTTGGCAAGGGAGAGTCCCTCCATGAACTAGGTAGTGCCTCCTCGCTTGTTGCATAATGTATGACAAACTTACCCATCAAAATTATTACAGCACTAACAATATTATGTTTCACAATGACAGCTATCCAGTATACAAACTTAAATAACTTTTGATAGTGGTGGGTATCCTATTTATACTTTATATTTTACTAGCTTGATTCGGCTAACAAAAATATGATTGGTTGTCAGAGTAGACATCATTACACATGAAACCACTTCAAGCAGATGTGACAGTTATGGCTTTGATTAGAAACCATGACCCCTGCTTTATATCATTAAACAATACATCAGAGTTGGTATGGATTAGTAAATTCATTGGCATTGTGCAACAAAACAAACCCCTGAGGTATTATGTACCAATGTTTAAATATAGTTATTGTTCTACAGGTAATAACCTCTTTGTAGATGATAAATATTGGTTGTGGGTGCTACATGTTCGGTACATCGTGTGCTCTTTTAACGAAATCCAGATGGCTGCCTTTTATTTCCGAACACACCTGTCAAAGAAATCCCACAAGTTATATTATTAACAATTATCACGTAGACACCTTGAAATCTCCAACAATCTTTGAGCAGTCGATTGTTTTGAGTCGGCAAGCTCTGCTTATTTTGAAGCTACCCTTAGCTAGGTGGAAAAAAAGAGAGAACCACAACAAATAGATCACCTTTATTTTAAAAAAATACTAACATATTAATCACGCTGATTCGTATATTGCAACTTGCTTGTGATTTTTACCCTTCCTAGGTTTGTGTACAGCACTCACTCCATATGGAGCCTCTCACCCTTGGTGCTCTATGATTAGCCATCATACATGTACCGGTATTTCTACTCTCGATACTAAACTGTTTTTGTCATAAATATCTTCAGAATTATAATTCCAAAATCTTTCTTTTAGTTTGCATTAATACTTTTTATTTAGTTTGTATTAATATCTTAATTACACAGATATAAAGCTTGCGTGCGTCTGTAAGGTAGATTTTAATGATCACTGATTAGCAGAGGGTTAAACTGTGGATTGCAAGATTGCTAATATGGCGGTTCTTTTGGAAAATATGCACACAGTCGTGCCTCTAATACATGTATGGCTGCGTTTTCTGGTGGATGGACATGTTATCAAACAGACAAAATAGGCAAGTAATGAAGGTTTTCATTCATTATCCTTTCTGTGGTGCTAGACAAAATTTGTTTTACTTCATGGCAGCACGTCGTCATGTGAGCTAACGGTAATTTCCATATGGGGGGGGGGGGCAAAAATTTATTTTCCACTGTTTGTTTTCGGAAACCTAACTAAAGAATTTAATATGTCATTGGACAACAAAAATGTAATTATTTGGTGCCATCCGAAAACATGCCGTAAATATGGTATCTTACATTAAAAACCTATGCATTTATGATAAAATGGGGCCATTCATTTACCTGTTTACTACTTTCAATAATTTGTTTAAAACTGTCTAAGAAATACAGAAATTAAACAGTACCACTTGATATAAAAAATAGAACAAGACTGTAATATTACCAATATTAAAATTTCCGTTCGCAAGGTTGTCTTGCACTGCATGCAGCCGCAGTGTAGTCAACAATTTAATAGCACACATCAAGCTTCACTGCCCTTCAGTATCCATTGTATCAGCAGAAAAATTAATTCAGACAATTGTTCTTGGCCACTGTTTTACTAAATATGTTTCTGCCATATTTTTCCTTTATATCTGAGCTTGTAATCATTGTAAAATTTTAAATTGTAACTTTTAATTACCACTAAATATACAGTATTGTACCTTAAATGTTGCAAAGCAACCTACCTACCTACTCACCCACCCAACTATGTAACTATCTACTGTTACAGTAATTGGGCACAACATAAACAAAAAAAACAAAAAGAGTCCATCAAAGGAAATAATGCTCTTCTGGGCAAAAAGAATTTCTAGGAATACAAGGTGCAATAATTTCTTCTTTTTAATGCTGACTGTCAAAAACATCTCTGATATTTTTCAGAGATAACAAGATTTTAAAACGAGTCCCTCATATAGACTACTGCTCTACTAAGTAAAAATAATTTCCATAAATTCATGATAAGACCATTACATCTTCCTTTTAACTGTCAAGTTTTCAAACCATATATTCCACAGGGATATCAAGACTTTCAAATTAGCTGCTGTGGTATAATTATTGGATGTCAGCTTGGCACTATTTTTATTTAGGGCTAATTAGATATCATAAGAAGTCTTTTCATGAAAATAGGATGTTGATATGACCATCCATTCAAGTAGAGCAAAGCTACATGCAACAAGATTTTCTAGCTGAATGCTGTGGCATTCATATTAGATATCACCTTAGCACCATTTTCAATTAGAACCAACTAGACAGCATAAGAAATCTTTTGATGAAATCCCCATGTCAATATGACTTCACATTCAGGAGTAGCAATATAAAATGTTCAAGACTGTTGCCATGGTGGACATATCGGACATCAGACTGGCACCATTACTGAAATGTAACTATATATCATACGGAGTCTTATAGTGAAACTCATTTTGACATGACCATTCTATGTGTGTGTGTGTGTGTGTGTGTGAGGGTTTGATTTTTAACATAACTTTACAAATTTTTCAGTCATATCACTACGATGACTGCAGTGTGACAGTTTATAGTGATGTATAGCACTGGGGAATCATGCCGCAGACAAGTAGCATGATGTCCCACGCAGTCACATTATCCTCACACCAAGTCACCCAGTCCTAGCACTAGCCTCTTAATGCTGAGCACCAAGCGAGCTGCTCATACCATTTTTATCAGTTTTGGTATGACTCAGCCAGCGTTCGAACCCGCGACCTCCCACATCCGAGGCGGATGCTCCAACCACTAGGCCACCAGGGCAATTTCATTCTGGATGAGTAGCAATAAAATGATTTTTCAAAATGGCTGCTGTAGTGGTTATAATGGATGAGCAAGTGGAATCATTTTCATAAAGGACCAACTACAGCATGGAATCTGTGATAACAAACCCATTCCAAAGGACAGAAAGACAATGGACAAAAGACTCTTAAGCTATTTTGGTCAATGACCAGTAGAGTTACAAAATATTCTTTAATATGATATCAACGTAGAGGCACTACAGTGAGCTGTTAAAAACATGAGATTAATGATTTTTTAAAATTCATGTTTATTTTATAAACTATTGTTTGACAACTTAGTATCAGTGTCACGTACTCCTTAATCCCCTTCTGAGTAGGAGATGATGTATATAGCTCTAGCATGGATGAATCAATGGGATTATAAAAACAAATCAATAACCCACGTTAGTAAAATCACAAAATATATCTTCTGTGGTTTTAAGGTAACACATATTAATCAAATTATCAAGTTTCATGATCGGAAAGTCAACCACCCAATGAACTTGACACAAATTTCAACAACAGCCATCAAAACATGTAATGTAGGCCACAGAAATCTCTCTTTTGTAAAGAATGAATGAAAAACTTAACTGTCAAGTTGCATCAACCAAATTTCATGACACATGGCAGCAAAACATGCATATAGCATGCCAAAATCTAATAAGGTTATGATCATATGAATATTTGCTGGCAGATCAACATTATTCATATAAAACCTGGAAGACTTTTATTCCAGGATGCTTTCTGTCAAATTTCAGTCAAGATCAGTTGAACAGTGTTTGAGAAGTCATTAAAGATTTTTCCATCTGATGACAGAGCAGCATCATTTGAAGAAATCTCCCTGCTATGATGATTTCGTTCAAACTAAAATTATTATTAGTTTTATCAAGTTTGGTTTTGTGACAAGAAAAAACGCTGCTAATTCTCGCACTTTTAACCCCCCCCCCCCATCTTTTGACAGTCCATCTAGGAATGAGATTAAAGTACCTGGAATTTCATCCATGTTAATGATAATATTGTAGGCAAAATCATCTGCTCTTCTGCCTTTTACAAATTCATAGAATGATTTTATTTTCTCCAAATATTCTGAGTGATGCTGGGTCATCAATATCCAAACACTATTTTGTGTCACTTTCAAAATTGTAGTAGATGATAAACTGTACTCCACCAACTGAAATATTGCCATATATACTAGATCCAACATTGAACCCATGGCCATGACACTGCACATCAATTGTCATGTGTTGTTAAAATAATTTCAATCCATAAGTACATAGGACTGCTTGGTCATCCCCGCAATTGTGGTATTTCAATCAACAACTGGGTATCCAAATGGAAAACTGGTGTGTGGAAATGATAGGAAAAGCACTGGTGGATGCTTGGGACTTGCAACTAATGATGTAAGCAGCCCAAAATGTCAGTAACTCTGCCAGACTGTGGAAGCAATTGAAGGTAGATTCTTCTTTTAGTTAATAATCAGCTAATACTGAACTGTAGGCCAAGCAGTTGTTGCAGAAGGAGAAAATCTCTTTTATCCATGCCGATAAGGATAAGTCTTCACACATCATAGTAGATTTAATAAGGGGACTTAAGAGCACGTTTAGTCATCTATTGGCTAAAAGTGTTGATGATGACACCTTTTATGCTACCTGCAAAGTAGTTGGAGATGAATGTCAAGAATGGTGGCTCACTATACTCATAGCACATCCTGAATTAGATTCCATTATTTTCAAGCTGTCACTATGTACAAGCTTTGAGTGGCAAAGGCTTGAGAACAAGTGAAGCGACGTCTCTTGGATACTGAGGCACCAAGCTGGACATTGTGCGCAGTAAATGCCAAGCGGCATTATGCAGGTTAGATCGATCCACACGAGTGCTTGTTTAAGCTGGGTTCTTGGATACTGAGGCACTAGCCTGGGCACTGTATGCAGACAGTGCCTAGTGGCACTATGTAAAACAGGAAACTAGACAAAGATTGTTTTTCTGATGGCTGATACTGTATGATCAATTGTGGTTGTGGGAGATTGTGATCAAAGATATATGGCAGAATCCAGTTGTGAAGGAACGGAACTATTGGCTGGCTGAGGTTGTCCAGTACTTGAGGTTAAGATGGGGTACAGAATATCAAATGACATAACTGGTCCATAAGAATAATTTGTGAGATGGTAACTGAGACTGCTGTTTCCTATCTCTCTCCCCAGCGAGGGATATGGTGTTGAACCCTTGCATGCAAACTGATGACGTCCTCATCCTCAAGGAGTGCATCTGCACCTTCCCCTTAGGTACCCTTAGTACTGCTGCCCACTGACTTCTGTCCATAACATGCAAGTTTGACATGTATTCATAGATTCATAACTGGAGTAAGTTATACACATACAGTAGTTGGATTTGCCTATGGTCTAAATCTGTAAGTCAAAAATAGAGCAGACAATAAATACAGGTGTAGAGCACCATGCATTCTACTTGAAGAACTTTGGAGTGTACATAAAGAGCTATGTACTGTGACAATTACCACAAAAAGTGTAAATGTGGCCTGCACAGGTGAAGTATTGAAGCATAACTATTACAATTAATGAAGTGGATGCTAAAATATCAAGTTTAATAAAAGTTACCAGTAGGAAAGGTCAATTGACTGCCCATGCATATTAGTAAAATCATCAAATCATCACTTATAGTAACTATGAAGTAAATGTTATGACTAAATAATGCATAGAAAGCTACCTGTACATATCTAACTGGAGCTGAAACTATTCAGGAATATGACAGAGTTTTCTGTAGTATACACCATACATTCACATAACAATGCAATGAATCATCATTATTGAGATTTATTTATTGTATAAATAGTTTTCTTTATGAGCGGATATGCTATGTGCATCTATATTGTGTGTTTAGCTTTTGTCGATGACTGTAGATTGTAAGGGTCATTTGCGTACATGGCTAACTTTTATCCATGATTGTAGATTATAATTTACAATAAAGATTATTTGTGAACAACATATTCACTTGGATTTGAGCTCAGAACAAGGGAAAAACCATGGGTTAACTGATTTTTTTGTCACATCATTTGCTAAAAGTTAAGTAAACAGACCTGACCTTGTTTACAAATTTAATGGAAATTTCCATTGGAAATAATCTAGGTCCAGAGTATTTTGTTGTGTCATAAGTCAGATGACAGTCTGTATATAAGGAAGACCAAGACAATACAAAAATTATTCATTCCTAGTTTTATTTCCATTTATTTGGAATCACTTTCAATTGCATTTAGATATTTTGAGAGGAATTATTTATTTAAATTATTCACTGGAATTCCAGGTATTATTGGAATTACAATGTGCTCATTGATATTTTTGACTAATCCATTATTCTGGGATTATTGTGGATTCATTCAAATATATTCTGGATTAATATAATACATAAAGACTATTGGTATATCAGCATATTCAAGATTATTGGTACATCAGCACAATTGAGACATGGAATTCATTTGGAACACTCTATACTTTGGACAACTTTTAGACTAATTTGGGACTTAATTCACAATACTGTAAGTTTCTTTTAAATTTTCACTTTTTATTCTAGGGAAATCAATTATTTGCTGAATTTTACTAAACTTGTTGGTTCTGCTTTTTCTTTTACTTAGTTTAAGACTACAGATTCATAACATTATTTAAGGGAGGTGGCTACAATGCAGGTAGAAATGTATCAGGTATTTTAGATACTGATTGGAAGCAAATGATGCCTGTTAATGGAAGGAGGTTGAAATGTATCGGAATACATTAATCTTATCCAACTTGAGCTGAAAATTACTTAGCTGTTTAAACTTATTAATCAACTCACCAGATTTCTCACTTTCATTTTCTCTTCCTTTACTGCTACAGATCTTGCATCTACAATGACAACTTTGTGAACTTTCAGCCCTTCTGAAATTTACAAATAAAGTGAATTGATAACTTTTCATCATGATGCTTATACTGAAACTATTCTAATGGCAATTCATTCCTGACTTACGTGAAAGGTTAAAGTCCCCTGCATTAAAATTAAAGGAGCAAAGAACTGAACTAATGACATTTGGTGTGATGAACTGACATATTCATTAGGGACAATCGTTACGTGTCTATGCTCTTAAAATAAGTAACAGACAAGAGTGAAAGGCAACAAATTTTGTAAAATTTAACAAATAATTTATTTCCCTAGAATTCAAAGTGAAAATGAGAAAAAAGAACTTACAGTATTGTGAATTAAATCCCAAAATAATCGATGAATTACAGACACAATTCCAATTAATATTAACTCCTGAATAAAATTCAGTACAAGACCCCAAAAAATCCAAAACAAAGTTGATGATGTGTCTGTGATAGTTATTAAAGTGTTGATGTGTCAACAGTCTCTTGCTGAATCACAGAAATATAAATCCAGGTTTGAATATACTATAAATTCCAGTAAATGTCTTTATCCAAGAATTTTATCAGAGCTCTTTTGTATTTCCAGAGAAAATAATCATTTGAATTAAATAATTTGAAGAAAATAAAATTCAGCCCAAACTGGTCACAACATAATACAATCTGAAAGTGCTAGATGTTAAAGCACGAATGACCTAGTCTCCAAAATTACAAGATTATATAGTTCATTACTTGACCTCAGGTCGCAATTAGCATTTTTTTAAAACAAACATTACCTAATAGAAAATAACCTTCTAGAATGATCTAATGTGCCTTGTTTACTTACAACACAATAACCTGTAAAATTCACTTAGGAAATTTAAAAAAAGCCCAGACCCAAATAAACATATTTACTCCTTCTTGTTTACCTGAATAATAATCCTGATATTAAGTTCATACACATAGAGAATAATGAAGCTATTATTAGTTGTTGACATAAAATGAAATATTTTTTTTTCTTTTAAAAGTCAATCAGGTCCAGCAGAAATGCACTCAGTTTTGGACACGGTCAAGTCCAGCACACAATGTTACATTACAATAGCATGTAAGGAAATAAAAAATCTAAATCTAAAACTTATCACAAGATCTTGAATCACTTCTATTGGCCAAAAATTAAAAGTGATGTTTGTAAATACTGCAGATCTTGTCACACTTGTCAAATGGTAGGAAAACCCAATCGGAAGATACCTAAGGCTCATCTGCAACTTCTTCCTGCATCTGATGAACCGTTTAAAAGAATAATGGTAGATTGTGTCGGTCCCTTACCTAAGACCAACTTAAGTAACTGTTAGCTATTCATAATTTAATTCTTTGTTTGTTAGTTTTAAATTTTTTTATTTTTATTTTATTTTATTACATGTTATTGTATTGGTAACTTTGTCTGCTGGATTTGATATTATTTTAGAAATTCAGTTCAGTTCTGTTTGACCTGATAAACAGCCAGTAGTATCTATTTGCTGACCTTGATTAATAAATCAGATAGAGTTTAGAGTAAACAACTTTTTTATTATTTATTCCCAGAGTAAGAACCATCAATTTTAGCTAAGGCCATACCTAGCATTTGTGATAATTGGCATGTAATGTTTCTATGCTGGTCTCGAAAGATGACCACATGACCCTCATACAAGAATCTGTTTTGCATCTTAACTTACTGTAAAACTCCTTTTTTTCATAAGAAGTAGCCAGTTGTGCTTTCAACCTTTGACACTCAAAGGTGTTTTGTTGTGACCAGTTTGAGTTGAATTTTTTTTTTTAAATTTTATGGAATTGGTGATTCATTTCCCTGGAAATATATACAAGTGCTCCTTACAAAATTCTTGGACAAAGACATTTATTGAAAATTATTTGGAATTCCAAACTGGAATATTGTTCTTTGTGATTCAACAAAGAATTGTTGACACATCAGGACAAAGCTGACTATCAAAGATGTCATCGCCTTCCATCTTAAATTTCATCAGGATTTGAACTGTGATTCACTTCGGACTTTTTATTGATAGGACTTATAACTTTTAATTCTTGGATTAATTTTGAATTTGATTTGTAAACCATAAGTAATTTATCTTATTTTTACCTTGTTTTTCTAGGGAAGTAAATTATTTTGTTAAATTTTACAAAGCTTGTTGACCATAATCTGTGCATCAACAAGATTCCCAGAGGCAGTTGAGGAATATTAAAACTAAAACAATAGTAAAAGCTCTGATAAAGTTTTTTATTCAATTTGGCTTTCACAAATCTGTTCAATCCGATCAAGGGTAAAATTTTATGTCTGGAATTTACAGCAAGTTATGAACGAATTAGGCATCCAACAACTGAAGTCAAAAGTGAAATTAAGGTTCAATGGAACTACAATGGAGAGAACTTTTAGTCTGGTGATGGAGTTCTGTCTCTCTGGCACATTCTTCAAAATTTTCTTCAGATTAGGTATTATGGCCCTTACAAAGTTAAGACGAAAATGTTAAAAGATAAATTACAATAATAGTACTCCTGGGATGTAAAGATAATAAAGGAGTACCAGTACGCAGATAGAAATAGCCAGGTTAATCATGCAATTAATTTAGTTGTAACTGTCCCACACACTGAGGATTTACGCAAAGGAATGCAATCGGACTGTATTGACTTTGGAGTAACAAATCTTTGAAATTCAGAAATTCTGAATAATCTGGACCAGAAACTTTAACATTTGCAAAAACAAGAAAAGAATGAACTAAAACAGTTATTACTTGAACATGAGCACTTATTTCCAGATGTTCCTACAAGAACAAATAAAATCTACCATGACATTGAGATTGTAAATTCCACACCTGTGAAACAACACCTGTACAGGATGAACCCAATCAAACAGGAATACTTGAATAAAGAAATTTAGTATTTGCTGGAGAATAATTTCATACAGCCCAGTAAAAGTGACATTATAATAACATGTAATGAAATTTAAAAACTTTAAACTAACAAACAAACAATTAAATTAAATATACATAACACAATCAAACACAAATTAAAGTGGCTGGTGCCTTTACCTACTTAGCTTTTTCCAAGATAAGAATGTTGTACTTATGTTTACTGGTAATATGATAATCATACAAGTCTTTATAGTCACAGCATCCACCAACCCTCATAGTGGAGACATTTAATCCTTTTATTATAACCTTTTCTGGATTCACAGATGTGACTTGCTGTTGTTAAAGACACTTACTTCTAGATTTTAAAGTAATTACGCACACACACACACACAACCACATTCTGCTAAAGTGTTTTGCACCAACAGTCAACTTCTTTTGGGTGACAGACTAATATTCTGAACAAATGTTATCAAAACAAGTATGTGATATGTATTGTGCTCACATTGATACTGGGTATTTGATAATAATAATTCTTCTTCAATTAATGGAAAGTGCTATTACAAACAATATATTGGACAGCATAACATGCTCCAAACTGCAATCAACAATGCTGTCACATAATACAACATCAGCTCAGGGACTATATGCTGTTATTTCTATTTGGAATTGTTACTAGTGGCAGATTTTGGTCATTGCTTTTTACAGTTATATGCAAGTTATATACAAAGAAATATGTCATAAAATGTTATCGATCATTTTATGCCATAATGGATACAAAATCTAAAGTAAAAATAAGTCCAAAAATGTTCTGAATATAGGGTTAATACAAATACTGGTTAATATATATCTTCACCTTCTGATGATGACTGCTATATGCAAAATATAATAAAATTTAACAGCAATACACTAAAAATTGCTTACAATAAAGCACACGATTGTTTGATTCCCGGTGGGGGACTTGATCGCCACCACTTTCTCTCCATAACACTCCGCCATGGAGGAATAAATACCTACAAATCACTAGGGGTGATTATTTTCCAGGCAAAAATGTATTGGAATATATTGCCAATACAGAATGTTTGTATTGTGATACATATTAATGTATATTAGTCACTGATAGCATTTATGATTCTAATGTAAAGTTTACTAATTTTGTATTGTAATAATGAGTAATTTCCTGAGATGTAATAAAATCTGAACAAGAAAACAGAATTATGTTGCTTTTCATTTCACCAAAACAACCACAAAATATAATAATTATATAAATGATTCTGTCACACAATCAAACAAAAAATATTAACAGTTTGGACAAATGTTGCCAAGAGTGAATACAGGATATACTCACTAAGCAAGACTAACATTGCGATTTTAATGAAAAATGTGTTCCTGCAAGATACCCGTTCTGTGTGGAAAGCAAGTTGTCATACATACCTTGATGTGCTTTGGGTAAATAGAGCAGTCAGAGATAGAAGGCTTCTTCATGAGCTCATATTTTAGACACTGCCATGGTGGTAATGATGCTAAGCTTAATGGAACATAGTGGTCTGTTCAAAGTTATTTCTGATCTACTGTAGTTGAAGAAACAAACCAGTATACCTTCTATATTCATAGCGCAATATACTGTATCGGGCATTTTGTATTGCAATTTACCGGTATACTGATATTAATAATTTTTACATACAGGCTATAACAGGTTTGACAACCGTATCTGCTACGCAAAAATGCTTGGTTTACTCAGGTCCTATCCTTCATCTTGCCGTACAAGAGTCTAATTTCATCATCACAGAATTTCTCAAAATGAATCTGAGAAAGTCTTGGGAATATATCTCAACAAGTTATTGGTTATAAATATTTAGTTTAAAAACAAAAATAGTAGGTAGGAAGGATTTTCTTCACTATCAAAGACAAAGGTTAAAATGGATAAAAAGAGAGTCAATCACCTACTCGAATGAATGAGAGCAGTTAAAAATTCCTGGACTCCCATTTAAACAGCAATGGTAATCCCCACCAGCTGTAGAGTGTGTAATTGGTGTATCCAATAAAGTTCTCTATCCTTCCGATAAATGGTGCTACTAGAGAGTTTTGGATCAGATTTTATGATTTCTGATAATAAACACAATTTGTGCTGTGGTCAGATAGGTTAAAGTATTTAGACACTGAGGATTCCTGTTGGTTATGGATATCCTTAATGTGTTCTTTTATTCTCACTTGGAATTCCCTTTTAGTCTCACCTACATATTGTTTGCCACAAAGGTGGCAACTGAGCAAATAGATGACATTATGTGTGGTACAATGTCCTCTTAATTTTGATTTATATTTGAGGTCAGTAAATGCACTTGTAAACATTTTAGATTTATCCATTTTCATCAAGAAACTGCATTTAATGGTCTTGCAAGCAAGAACTCTTGTTTGTGAATGTTTTACCCATCTGGCTTCGATGCTTACTTGAAAACTTAGCATTTGCTAGTTAGTTGTTTAATTTTGAACCAATTCTCTCTGCAAAAATCAGTTGATTTTGGAATATTTTTGGAAGAGTTAAATTGACAATTGGCCAGAGAGATCTAATTGCACGTTAGAGAAAATCATTATCTTTGTCATGTGTAAAGACAGCTGGTATTACGCTGCTAGATTTGATATCATTCTGAGACAGTTTCAATAGTAATGTACAGTTTATCTGGCTTGCTTTGGAACAAGCTTCTGTTAACACTGCAGTCGGATAGTCTCTTCTTTCATAGAAATAGATGAGATTAGAGGCATACTTCTCAAAATCCAACTCTTTAGAACAGATTCATCTAAATGCGTAGTAGCTGACAGTACAGACCTGTTTTTTATAATGATATGGACGGCAGGAATCATAATGTAGATTACAATGCTTACTTGTAGGTTTACAGTATAAATCAAATAATATAATACTATTTTCGTGAATAACTAGCATCAAGGAATGTGAATTTTTTTTTTTAATATTCCATTGTAAACTTCAATTCCAACTTAGAACTAGTCCATATCATAAATACATCATCTATAAATCTTAGAAAAATGAAAGGTTTACATTATGCTGAATTTAGCATTTTCTGTTCCAGTTCACCCATAAAAATATTTGAATATGACTGGGCTACTTTGGTTCCTATAGCAAATCTGTCAATTTGCAGATAATAGGAATCATCAAAGGTAAAATTATTACAATGTAATACCAGTTTAAACAAAGCTAAGATTCTGATTGGAGAGATGATACTTTGGTTTATTTAAAGCCTGATTTCTTGCCATTGAAGCTAAACTTCATGGTTTGGTATGTTAGTGTAGAGATAAGTGATGTTCATTGTGACTAGATAGTTGAGTATTTGATTGGATGAATGTCAATATAACATCAGTTCAAAATTATCAATATCGTTACACCCTTACAAATCACCACCGTGCCTCAGCAGGCATAGTGATGGCAACTCCACCATGGAAAATAAGGAATGGAATATCATCCCTTATACTAAAAGTCCATACATAGCTATTGTTCTCATTACATTTGATAGCAACCCCACCCCACCCCACCAGTTTAGAAAAGTAAAAGGTCTCTCTCTAGCAAAGACGTGACTTTAGTGTATGTTATACAGAAATCAAAGCAGTGACCATTGTCTCCACTGTTATAAAATATTGACAAGGGTTAGCATCAGAAAATGACATCAATTTCAGCTTGGAAAAGGTGCATTTCTATCACACAAAGCCATCTGACTTAGTGCACTGTACTTAACAGATGCCCAATTATGGTACCACCATTAACAACAGAAGTTTGATAAAAGTTCATAATTAAGTGGAACTCAGTTGAATGCTGCAATGAATAAAAACTTAAAGTGTAGAAAACTCTCAAATCTCAGGTGTTCAGAGATTTTAATTTCCAAAATATTTAGGGTAGTATGCATGCATGTATTGTCTCCACATGTATCCTATTATTTGCTCATTTTGTAAGGGAAAAAGTTATTAAAAATTGTTCATATCTCCATAGAAAAACAACAGATCATATAGCAATGATATGTCAATAACCTATTCATAATATTGATATTTCTTACCATTATTTTGAAGAAGATAATAATAATAATAATATTAATAATAATAATAATAATAATAATAATAATAATAATAATAATAATAATAATAATAATAATAATAAAAACAATGCTTTATTTATAGAGGGTGACTCATTAGTCAAAAAGGACTATTCTCCCTTGAGGCCCTCTTAAGGAGAATATAAGAATGCACATTATATGAAGATAGCACTAGTTACTGTTTATTTTTAACATATTTAGTATTAAAATACTAACTTCCATTATCTATTAGAAACACATACATGCTCATGACATCTCTTCTTAAATACTCTAATATTTTCAGCAAATTTTACATGTAGTGGAAGCTTGTTCCACAGAACTGTAGCAGAGTATTGGAAGCTCTTTTTCAATTGCTCTGTTCTTGGTTTTGGTGCTATAAGGTTTCCATGTGATATTGATCTCAACTGGTATTGTGTTGAAAAAGGCCTGAATAAGTCCTGAAGATACTCTGGTGCAGTTCCATGTAGACATTTATAGAAAAGAACTGCCTTGTGAAAATCTATCCTGTCATATATTGTGAACCATTTGAGTTCTGTAAACAATACTTTTGAGGGATGATCAATAGATGCATCTAAAATTATGCGTGTTGCTCGTTTCTGAAGTTGGTAAATCCTGTCAAGCTCAGATTTAGCACAGCTTCCCCATACATTTGAACAATAATCCATTGTTGGAAGAATATAATGCTTGTAACATAGATTGCGCGTTTCCGTAGGTAAATATTTCTTGATTCTGCTGAGTAGGGGAATTTTGGATGACAGTGTTTTACAAAGCTTATCAATATGGTCATACCATAATAAATTATTATCAACGGACACACCTGCAAGCTTTTCATGTTTGACATTTTCTAACAGATGATTATTTATTGCAAGAGATAGTTCTGGGTTTCCTGACTTGTGTAGCTTTTGTGATGTCCCCAAAATCATACATTTTGTTTTACCTTCATTAATTACCATCCTATTTTGTTGTGCCCAGTTTTGGATTCTAATAAGGTCTGAGTTTAATCTCATTTGGGTAACTTCAGTATCAGAACTAGATGTATACAAGGTTGCATCGTCTGCAAACAAGTCTGTATTTGTGGATTCATTATTTAATGGTAGATCATTGATATAGATAACGAAGAGGAGAGGACCTAAAACCGAGCCTTGAGGGACCCCCGAATGAATAGTGCGAGTTTGAGAGCTAATATTGCCAATGCTTACTCATTGAGACCTTTGGTTTAGATATGACCTAAACCAGTTTAATGAAGGATTGTCAAACCTGTAACATTTCAACTTTTGCAACAGAATTTCATGATCAACAAGATATTAAAGTAGCTGGTTTCCTGTTTGTGACTGTTGGAGTGTCTCATTACTGAGAGCCAAAACAATAAAATAATTTCTCTGAATAGTATTTGGAATGTTTCTGAATGTGGTTTTTTGCTTTACAGCTACAGTTACTGTAACAGAGTGGATAAAGTGTGTAACATAACCACACACACACACACATTTGACTTTGGAGCATGAGGTCACAAGTTTGCACCCACTGGTGGTAAATTTCTTTCTTTCATTTTCTTCCATGACACTACAATGTCTTGTACATTATTACTTTTCTTACCACTTATAAACTACGCAAAATTTCAGTTTGTGTACGCATAGATCTTTAACAGGTTGGTTTTATTATATATTTGTTCAGTCTGAAGATCATCTTATAATTTGACACATCAAGCATCAAAATAGAAAATTTGGTTAATATCAACAGGTATTTTAGCTTTAATTTTGAAACTCACTTTTGATGAAATATTCTTCAAAGCATAAGTAGAATCATGGCATGTGCGACTTAGCTAAGTGAAGAAAGCTTGGCAATCAGGGAATACATAAATTTGTACTGAAGCATGTACAAAGACAAAATGTTTCTAAGTTTCTAAGTGCCACTGATTATGATAACTTGCACAGTAGTGATTTGGATTCCATATTTTATGAGACACAGAGACAGAAACTTAAAAATATTTCATGATCTAGAAATGCTTCTGAACAGATTCATATCATTTTTCTGTATTGTGCATAAAAATGCAATTAGGAAAACGAACAAAGAGAGAAAAAAAGTAAAATATTCATTTCATCTGATGCTGAAGTTTACTTGTTGATATAAATATACAGATATATACTTGACATTCAGTATTCACACACAAGAAATGTTTATCCTGGTTCAGGTAAATTTTTGGAGACTTTTTGTAAATGTGTTGCTTATTCTTACTAATTCGGATACAAGGTAGTTCAACAGAAAGGGAGCCAGATGATCAAGTGTTGTATGTCTCATTGTTATTAACAAAAGGTCGAATTACATCTTTGTAAGTAGCTCAGTGCAAGACCATTGTCCATTTTAAATAACTAATCTTATTTCAAGTTTTCCCTCCTCATTAAAATATAATCTTTACTTAGGTGATCTGACTCACTCAAGGAATGGAAGAAAGAAAATTGATTATCGCAAAATTTTGATATTAGCTGAATTTACAATATTTTCTTACTATCACTGATTTTTCTTTTATGAGAATCAACAGCTGAAGAACCTGTGGTTATGCAGTATTGTTCTCTGATTCTCAAGTACATTGTTTATTGTCAACATAACTGCAAAGAAAACAAACCTGCAGAAGTTTTTTTAGATGCTCACTAAATAAGTCTATTGAGTGAACTGCAGCTGAAGTAAGGACATGAATGCATCTGTAGATTTCAATAACATAGTATAGCAGAAACATTAATTACATTCATTGCACAAAATGTAGTATTAAGTACAGTTTGTGAGGCAATGTCATCATGTTATTATTATCTAAAATGTGATTTTGCAACATGTATCTTATATTATCTTCATTTCAACTGCAAAAGCCCTCATCAGGTGGCCTAGTGGTTAGAGTGTCTGCCTTGGTTGCAGGAGGTTGTGGGTTCGAACCCCAGCCGAGTCACACCAAAGACTTATAAAAATGAAACTAACAGCTGCCTCACTAGGCGCTCAGCATTAAGAGGTTAGTGTTAGGACTGGTTGTCCTGGTGTCAGGATAATGTGACTGGGAGGGGCATGATGCTACATGTCTCCGGCATGATGTCCCTGTGCTAGACATCACCATAAACTGCCACACGGCAGACATCATAGCAATATAACTGAAATATTGTTAAAGCTACATTAAAATTCCAAAACACATACACACACACAAACACACTCATTTCAACTAGGAAATGTTTATAATTAACTCAATGAACACATTGTTTTCAGTATGGAAAATCAAGCAAATTGCTCCGAAAGAGATAACAATGTAGATAAATCGGCGCCTCTCTCCCTCCCTGAACCTCATTAGAGCATGCTTGAAGGGATCATAAAAAGTAAACCACATAAATTTTATCAAGACCATGTCCACTCCATGGTGGTCATCTGTGACTCTGCAAGAAAGCATACTGTGAAGAGCTATTCTCCACAAGTCACTGTGGCAACTCCAGCAGCATGCATGGTGAGATGTTGGAGTGGTTACTTCTTAATCTTCTCTACTCCCTCTCCGCCCCCACTGTGAAGCATGGGGAATCAAAAAATTGTGTGAGCTTTACAAAGCCTTCACAAAATTATTACTGCATTTCATTCAACTGAAGTTAAGAATGGCAATAACTTTAACAAAAATCATAGGTGCACAAGGATTTGTCAATATGTGCATCTTTAGATGATAAACATAATACAAAGTTTTAAAGCAATCCAAAAAATGCAAGACAAACTGTAGAACTTGTTCTGCCAATAAGATACTGTCAGACACTGCATTAAGCTACAAAACTAATAAGCGAACAATTCAAACAAGAATACTTAGAACCAAGCGACTGATCTATGTGTACAAAAGATCTTCAGCTGATGAGAATAATTTTTACCAGGTTTCATGGCAGTCCATCAAAACCTGCAGGATTAGTTGCACTATTAAGTGCTGAAAGGAAGGATGGACAAATGGAAGCATGGATACATGGTTCCCATGCTTTTCTAAAGATAAATTTCCAGGTCATTTCCAGGGATTTTCCAGGATGGAATTAATTTTTTCAAGGTTCACATATGACCATTAGTGAATGGAATTAAAATACATTTTAGATCATAAAATATTCATTTTCTAAATCTAAAGATGTTTCTCTTTCAAGACTCTCCAAAGCATATAAGTCAGAAAAGATAATCATGTACAAAACCAAAAATGTATCACACGAAACAAGTTTGACTATATTTCTATAATTTGGCATGTAAAGTCATTTCAATGTACAGAATACAATTTCTGACATTACTTTGCTGACCTGCATTATTTTGCTATGTGGAAACAACATAATGAACATAAATTGGTTTTGTTTCCTTTCAAACCTGTAATTCTAAAGAATTCTATAGCAATATATATGCATGTTATACAAACTAAACATTTCCTATCACAGTATGCAAACCCCTCCACTAAAAAACCCAGTAAAAGCAGAGTATTAGAATCTTATCTTCTAACGAAAAAAGTTTAACCCTGAATTTATGTGCCAATCACATTCATCAATCACGTGATACAACAAAACCCAGTAGTTGTTTACGGAATAAATGTAAAGAATTTTGTGTTTGTTTTTGTGTTTTTATTACAACCAGTATACAACTTTTATTTAATGTTTTATTTTTTTTAAATAACATTTGAGAATGTGGGTTGGGAGACTTGTGTACTCGTGCGACTAGCAACGCAAATCTGAGTACCAGGTCAAATTTCATGAACGCTGTAGTTTAGTCTTGTCTTTCAGCAGATTAAGGACATAAGGATTTTAATACTCTCAATTTCAGAGAAAATAAATAATTTTCATATCAATTTCATGCAGATATGACTTGATTTAAGAAAGAATTTAACACAGGCCATTTGGTAAGCAGCTAAGCTTTACCACCACTATCTGTACCTCTTGTGATGCTAGACTGGTTTTCATACCTTCCAAGTAAAGAAACATAAGGATATCAAGCAGTCTGTGGAAAAAATCTGCTAGACGAATCTAATGCACTGATTCTTCAGACTGACTCAACATGTGTACTTCAAAAGATTCATATGGCAACCTCCAAATATTCTGGTCAGAACTCAATAAATTTAACTTGGGACAGTTCAGTTACGACTCAATTACCTAACTGTTTCAAGCGTCAATTGGTGGCAGAAAATTTCTGGATTGTTCCTGACTTTCATCAACATTTTAAAAATTCAAGGACTTTTCACAGTCAGGAAACACATTTTTATTTCTCCCTGTAACTTTTTTCCCGGTAGCATGGGAACCCTGTGGATAGAAGGAAGGATGAACGGACAAGAGGATTTGTACATATCCCATCTTCTTGCTGGTATAAAAGTATTATAGCATTCCTCATTTTCTTCGTTTCATTACCTCAATACTCTGCATACAGTTTTGAACTGCGTCAATGTTTTATTTTCAATTTGTATCAACTTGTCCATTTGTGTGCAGTTTCAATATTTTAAGTAGGCTATCTTTCTCTCAAATATCTACATAGCAATGGTAATTGAAATCATTATACCACCACACAGTTTAGAATAGAAACAGCAAAATATTCTCATAGGATCTGCCAAAAATTTTTACCTGCATCCCCAGACTTGCCAACCCTTATGAGTCCGTCTCAGTAAGGCAGGTGATTTTTTTTCCATGAGATTGACCAGTTTTCAGTAAGGTGAAACAAAATATCAATAACTGCTATTGTAAAGCTGGAAAATGTAATTAAAAGTTCGACGCAGCAACGATAAAGATTATATTCAACTGAAAAGTTTGTAAAGTACGCGTAGACCTTATTTTCCACTAGTACAGTTGCACAAACTTTAGTTCCAAACCCTATACAACTCAATGGCTTGTTGCTATCTCTCAACTTGACATAATTATTGGAAATTCTTTTTCCATTTTACATGGTGATGGCAATCATATCTCCCGCCACGAGACATGCATAAATTGGTATGTGTTGTCCAATATACATAATCGTGTCCTTTCCAGCTTTTATTCACAAGAATCTGAATTCACCTTTCTATTCTTCCGTGTTGAGTGTTAGCACTTACATTGAAGCTTATTTTCCCTTTCATCTTAAACATGCATGGTTTTCTGGACGCCATATTTAAAAAAATTCTATAGTCAACAGTTTCATCATGCAGACACTTAGCATGATGAAATAGGTGCAGTTTAAAGTGTCTGGGGTGCTGCTGTAAAGTTACTCTGGTTCCTTGTCTAATTTCACTATTTCTAATATGAAACCTGGATCCAAATCAAACACAGATGAACCAATTATCCTGATTTGTCAGCAACGATCATTTTTCCGTAGTTTTTGCTTGTATGTTGAAGTCCGTTATTTTAGGGTAATTTTTGTAAGGCTTACGGCAAAATCGTAAGGGTTGGCAGGTCTGCATCTGTAGTTCTGTAGTTCAGACTAAAATTATCCTGTGACTGAATAAAAACTACTAAGCTGTTTCCTGTACAATCCATTGCTGTCCTCTCTTTAACACTATTTATTTTATAATAAGCCACGAATTACTGGATTTTCCAAGTAAAATATTTATGATAGTTCACTGGAGTGAATTAGTATAAATAATTTCAATGCCTCATCAACAACAAGATAACTGTAAAATCTGAAGATATTCATAGATGATTACTTGGCCATGAGGTAAAATGGCTGCCTCCAATTATAGCCACCTCCAGTTCAAATTGAACAAGGCACAAATAAAAATTTTCCTCTTAATGTGCCATTTTATGTTAAATTGGGAAGGAGAGTTATTAACTGTTTTACATACTCATTTTTGTCTCCATTAATTTTATATTGCCAGAATCATGCAGTATTTTTACTATACTGAACACCTTGATACTGCAAAACATGTGCAAGACATATACATCTAAAACTACTATAATGTATTAGGAACTATTTTGTAAACAAAACATGCACATTCATGAAGTAAACGCTGTCGATTTTAGTTTATAAGTCTTTTTTTGTGGATGAACTAAAGAAGCTGTTTCGTCTGCTTTAAAGTAGAGTTGATAAAGTGGACAATGTGGATGAGTTTACTGAGTCGCAAATGAAACTTTCAAAGAAACAAACAAATGAACTTGGTATTCAAACTATCCACAACAAATATGAGACAGTATAGAAAATACCATCCTGATCATTTAAACAGTTGTTTAAGAGAAATGTTCGTAACTTTTCACAAATGGAATGGTTTAGACTATGAACAGTGGTCTCTGGATATATAAAAATAGCATAAAAAAGCATATTGAGGCCAAGGGCTATTGCATATTTATCAGAGACATACCATTTTCTAAGTCACAGTTCTAAATTCAAGAAAGAAATGCAACTGAAGGTTTTGGTGAAAAAGTAAGGGCCTTGGAGCCAATAACCCAAGATGATGAAGAAGTCTTATTTCTGCTGGATGAATGGCCTTTCACACACCAGCTACTTATGTTAGCTTTTGTTATACAGTGTTTCAGATTTAGGCTAGTGATAGACACCATATAGGTCATAAAATAGCTGGGGTCCCTACAAAGAGCATGTAAGTGACAACATGTCTTCTTTAGCTGGTAATAAGAATGGCAAAAATATACTTATATTTTTGCATCCTGAATTTCCTCAAAATGTATTCTCTTAGTTCTGCAAATTCAAATTACATGAGCTATGTCTTGGTTTCTAAACTTGATTGCACACCACAAAGTCATTCTGTAATTTCAACTACTTTCCAACTGCAATAACATTCTCCTTACTGCATACATACATGCATACAAGGGGATCCGAGTGGCTGAGTGGTCTAAAGCGTTCACCGACATGGATCATTGCCATCTCACCTCTGTCTGCGTAGGTTCGAGTCTTGGGTTTGGCCAATGTGGGTATGTGAGAAGGCTTGCCAGTAGCTTCTCGTGGGTCAGTGGTTCTCCGGAGTTTTCCTGGTTCTTCCTCCACCATGTATAGCCTATCTTGTGCTGAAAAATGGCACTAAACCCTACAACAACAACAACAACAACAACAACAACTGCACTCAAAATGAAATGAATGTGGTATTCCAGTGTCTTTTTGATAATTTCATTTGAAAGAGTTCATATTTTACCCACATTATGATTCCAAACATTCACAAATGCAGCTGAGTCAAGACATGTCCCTCCATGCTCAAATCACATGTTCTTCATGAGGAATTGACACAGCGAATATATCCAGTCCATAAATGAGAATTGAGTAGAATTGACAAGAAAAAAAAATCCACTCATTCCAGACCAACTGGAAAAGTTATTATGATGCTCATTCATTCACAACATGACTCTAAATTTCAGTTTTAAGTAGACCACAATTCTTTTCTAAACTAATGTTGAGTGTGCAATGCAGTTCAAACGTTGCTGGGAGGTACTATGTGCACATTAATATTGTAACTATTGTGGGTTGAAGAATCTACTGCTGTGCATTTATTCTGGAATAAGCATAAATTCAATTGCATTGTTTCTCATTGTGTATTTTTTATAATTAAGCCTTAGGTACAATAACAAAATGAGTATATAATAAAAAGGTTACTGCATTTATAAGGGAAAATATGAACTCGTTTTCTCAGAATAATACTACACTCCCAAAGGTCGTGCAGTATTATTCTGAAAAAAACTCGTTCATATTTTCCCATACAAATACAGTAACCTATAAATATTTGCTATGTGAAAAATCACTAAACACAGCAGAGCATAAAAGGTAAACTGCAGACATTGTGTGGCATTCAACAAGAAATCTACTATTTGAATCTCTTATACAGAGTACACACAAAATACATCTTGCTAGGAAATATGTTTGAGCATAAAATAAAAGAACGTTTGCTTGCTAGGAGTGAATAATAGATATATTTCAGTACTCATGAAAATACTGAGTTTTTCACTCACTTGATGAAATGTATCCAATATTCACTAATTTCAAGCATACAACCTCCACTGAATATACTTTATGACCATTGGGTTTTGAATGCTGGAGAGGTTAGAAATATCATTTACCTGGCATTCCTATCCTAATGTCTTCAAGTGGGTCGTATGTGGTACAGATATCATCAGAAAAAAATGTAAATATGATGAATGGAATTGTTCGTACTTCCCTCTGAGGCTCCAGTATTTTTGAGTCTCACATTAAAATCATCTCCATGGCAACATCTATTTGAGGCATCGTCTGGAATTTTTGCCTACAAAAAAAGTACCCGTACATTTCATTACTTCAAGCCTTATCAAGTAAACATCAGGAAATGACTGATGCATATATTGTATATAAGACTAATCTAATGATATAAAAATGAATGACTTAACAAAATGAATGTCTCTGACATGATGATCATAGACCCATATTTTATGCAGAAGTAAACACTGTTTGTTTTAGCCAAGAGTTCTGCATGGAAGCTGATACTGTGTCAGAAAAGCTTGCTCTTTCAGTTTGTTTCATCAAATTCTTTTCAGAAATAAGTTTATTAACTATTATAATATCTTTAAAGTTCCTGAAATGTCATGAACATGGTTCATGAATAATTCAAGTAATTTGATGCACCACTAAAATATTTCTTAAAAATGCTTATGACATTTCTAGATCATTATATTCATAAAATGTTCATGAAAATTCATTATACAAACTTCCTCACACTATTTGTGAAATATAAATAAAGGTGAATATGATACTGTAGAAATGTTCATTGAGATCTTTTATTAACTACTTGTGTACTTAAACTGAGTAGTTCTGGATTAATATGGGAAAATATTTTCTGGCCAGCATGAACTCAATGTACTTGCTATAAAAGCTTTCAATGACTTTGTTCTAACGTTTTTGTCTGTTACTGTCATAAACTGCATATTCTGTTGACTTTTAACAATCACCTGTTGCTGATTGCCATAAAAACCGAAATATGTAAACAACGATTATCCTGATTGGATGACTGTGAAAGAAGACGTGATATGATTGGTTAATATACGTGTGAGATTTCAGCAGCTGAGCCTCCTTTCCCTCACAAACATAAAAGCACACAAACAGTTCTGCAACAAGTAAAATTCTCGGACAAAAAATGTGGACCCTTGTGAATGGAAAGATGAGAATATTTTCAATATAATTTCTTTTAAGTAGAAGTGCAGAGAAGCGATTATGAAGAATATGAAGGAAATGATTTGGTGAGAGTTACTAGACGACCTTCGCAGCACCAAGATGAGCCTCATCCAAATTAACAACCCTTAAGACCAAATGTGTTTAACCCGTGCCATCACGGTGGGATGAACGTATGATGACAAGAATGACACGGCCGAATGGAAAAGAGCCTGGAAAACTATTCAAAAATCTAGCCGAGCCAAACAACGAAGAGAGGCAGAACTCCTATTACAGCAAGCAGGGCTATCCAAAGACACCGTTTGTGGCATTCCTGAAATGCAAAAGTTGCAAGGCATCTTTGCTCCACTCTACACCTTGAAAGTGCACCCTCAATTAGTGCGCGGACCTCTGTTGTTTCGAGGCAAAGATTTCAAAGACAGAAAATACATTCACGTCTATCATCATGATGAACATTTTGATGCCATTACCAGTATCACTGCATTCCTGGGATACGGTTATTACCGTGAGAAATGTGCCTATGACTATAACAATCGAGAGCAACACAAGCATTGTGGATCGAAATGCTCAGGATGTTTAGCCTCTAAACCCTGTCTGGATGAAGGAAAAGAACGAGTGCATTGCCCAGCTTGTCAGCGCACGTTTGTCAGCCCTGCCTGTTACCAACATCTAAAGGTTCACAGCAGAAATGTGCTTGTCAACTCCTGATATTGTGCCCTACTTGTGGACAAGGCATACGTACCAACAGTGCCAAGGCTCACGTATGTTCGTGGACTTGGAACACGCATGCTACATTCAAAAATACCATTCCAAACATGAAGAGGAAGAAGATGACCAGAAGAAAGGCAATTTCATCTTTCGATTTCGAATGCATGCAAGAGACTAGCATTCACATTCCTAATTTCTGTGTGGCTCACCGAGCATGCAAGAAGTGCATCCAAGAGCCTATCTTTACTCATTGCCCTCACTGTAGCAAGATTCCTGGAAGACGTGACTGATTTCGCCCAATGGATTTTAAACCCCATCGAAGAGACGTGGAGCCAAGAGGACATCGAAAGTTACGGAGACTGTCATCGCTATGCCACGGTGATGGCTCGCAATTTCTTGGGATATGATGGACAGTTTCTTCTCAGATACTATAAGGAACAAAGTACCGAACGTCCTAAAGTGGCTTTGAACGGAGCCAAAATCATTTCCATGCAAGTGGGCCAAGTGCAGTTTAAAGATTTGATGAGTTACTTGGCCATGCCTTTGAGCCGAATGCCGAAAATGTCTGGAATGACAGAAATGGCCAAAGGCTATTTTCTGCACTTTTTCAATACCAAAGCCAATCAACACACCGTTCTACCCCATTTGCCTGGGGCTCCCTACTACGACCCTGACAACATGCGTACTGAACATGAAGAAGCTTTCTACGCTTGGTACCATGCTCATGCCTCAGACCCCTTTGCCTTTCAGGAAGAAATGTTGAAATACTGTCGTTCCGACGTGGACATTTTACGGCGTTGCTGTGGAAAATTTTGAGAACTGTTCATGGCGCACGGAGGGATCGATCCTTTGAAAGAAGCCTGCACCATTGCCAAAGCGTATTCCTTAGTGTATCACCAACGATTCATGCCCGAAAACACTCTAGCTGTCATAAGTAATCAAACGACGAATTTTATCAAATGTCAAAACTCAGTCAAAGCCCTACGCTGGTTATATTACTTGTGCGACAAGGAAGACAAATGGATCCAACATGCTCGTAACGGAGGAGGCGAATAGACCATCGGAAGGTATTCGGTGGATGGCTGGGACTTAGAAAACCCCAAGATCGTGCACGAGTTTAACGGTTGCTTATTTCATGGATGTCCCATCTGTTACCGTCAACGTGACAGTATGAATCAGTTTTTACAACGGACCATGGAAGACTTGTACCAGGCCACTTGTCAGCAGCGAATGAAGTTAGAAGAGGAAGGGTACCAAGTGGTAGAAATGTGGGAACACGAGTACGATCACCGTTTGAAAACTGATCCCAAATTTAAGCGCATCGTGGAAAGTTACAAGCTGGTGGACCCTCTGAACCTGCGGGACAGTTTGTACGGAGGATGGAAGAATGCCACCTGTTTGCTGTACCAAGCTGACGAGGAGAAAGGAGAAGAAATCAAATACTTGGACGTGTATTCTCTGTATCCGTACGTGTGCAAATATGGTCACTTTCCCGCAGCGCACCCGCAATTGCTGACAGAACACATCGACGTGGAAAACATTCGACAATACGAAGGATTGATCAAGTGTAAAGTCTTGCCTCCCACGAACTTGTACCATCCTGTTTTACCACACCATTGCCAAGGAAAACTCATGTTTCCCTTGAGTCGTATTTGTGCTGAAACGTGCAACCAAGACCGACCTTGTCAGCACACCCAGGAAGACCACGCTTTGACGGGAACGTGGGTCAGCGTGGAATTGTTCAAAGCTCTGGACCTGGGATACCAACTGTTAGAAATGTACGAAATTTATCACTTTCCCAAGACAGAAAAATACCACAAGAGCAATGAGACTCAAAAAGGCATTTTCGCAGACTACGTGAATGCCTTTTTAAAACTGAAACAAGAAGCCAGCGGCTATCCTTCCTGGTGCCACATTCCCTAAGGCCAAATTCAAAGAGAAATACTGGAAGCAGGAAGGCATCACTTTAGACCACGTCGAGAAAAATGAAGGAAGGCGATCGTTTGCCAAAGTGATGTTAAATTGTTTGTGGTGCAAAATGGCACAACGACCGTGTTTACCCAAGATGGAGTATTTGACACAACCTTCCCGCTACTTCCAGATGATTCAGGACAAAACCAAATACATGAAACACGTTGACGTCGTTCGTGAGGACTTGATCTTAGTCAATTCCAAAGAAGAACTGGACTTTATAGAAGCTGACGAATTTGGAAATGTCATCATTGCATCTTACATGACAGTCCATGCTTGCTTAAAACTGTACGCAGCTTTAGAACTGTTAGGAGATCGGGTATTGTATTCTGACGCAGACAGTTGCATCTACATCGATCGTCTTGGTCAACAGCACCCTAAAGTCGAATGAGACCATTTAGGAGCCTGGATGGACGAGCATCCCGACAACAAGATTCTAAGTTTTGCAAGTGGCGGTCCCAAAAATTACGGCTACGAATACCGAGACCCACAAGGAGAAGTGCACACTGAGTGTAAAGTGAAAGGATTGACTCTCAGTTATCACACCAGTCGAGTGGTGAAACTTTGGAATCTTGAAAGAAGCCTTGCAGTCTGGACAGGATGGAAATTTTAAAGTGACCACCCACGAACCGCACAAGATTGTACGTTTACCCACACACCAAATCGTCAGTAGATCCTTGGAAAAAGTTTATCAAATCGTGTACCAGAAGCGAGTACGGCTTCCCAACCACTTCACTTTACCGTACAGTCACGCTGCTATAAAAAACTGGTTCCAAGACGATAGCCACCAACTAGAAGGATGACTTCGACACAGCATGAATCAAGTGAGAGACCCACAGAGAACTCCAAGTTCAAACCATACCATTTTCCTGTTTTCTTGCCTGATTATTGTAGTTGTGCCAGTCAATTGGAAACGTTTCAAAAATGGCCCATGGATAAGGAAGGATTATCTACTGCAAATGTTTTAGCTAGAACAGGATTTGTCTACTTGGGACCTGAGACTGGATTGGGATACGAAGTACAGTGTTTCAGTTGTGGTCTGAGGTTGCGTTTGGATCGATGCATCTATAAAGATTCAGCTATTCTGAAATATACTCAATGGTCTCCGCACTGTCCTTACATTTCTATGGGCTTTCCACCCATCACACTACGGTTCAGGTATGACGGTACCTTAGAGAAGGTAGTACCATTGTCCAAGAAGAAAAAAAAGGAAGACTTCCAAAACTGGTCATAAAAAAGAGACGATGTGCAAGCTCGAGACTTCATTACAACTAGTATAAAAAAGGACAACGTCCAAGACTGATAGTTCATTATAACTACCAACGCCAAGTGAGAAAGATGAATCCTTTCAGATAAGCACAATTCAAGTTCAATGATGCTCAAGTGGAGTGCAATGCTGTGCCTTGCGATGGCAGGGATGCTGTACGCTGTGACCTCAGTGGTTCAGTATCACATCATGGGAACTTTGCTATAGCTACTACTACTACCATACCAACCATGGAAAGTGATACTGTGCATGTCAAACCTGACAGATGCAAAAGCGATGCCACTTGTCATCGTTCACCTTTTCACTTTACTGGTTTTCATGGTGAATGTCATCATTATGAAACCATGTGACTATCACCCTACAGATGTCATCCAAAGCTGAGCAAACTCCTGCATATTTCACCGTACCCTCATTGAAATGAACCTGTGGAAGACGAATACTCGTTCCCTGTGAGATTGCCTGAATACTGCGACTTTGAAAGTTGATTCCAAACCTTCCGAGGAAAATGGCCTAAATATCTGGGAGAACCTAGCCCCAAAGAATTAGCTAGAGCCGGATTTATCTACTTTGGCGAAGGGGATAAAGTCAAGTGCTTCAGTTGCGGTGTGTCGCTTCACAAGTGGGAGAAGAAATATTGCGCTTACCTGGAACATACTCGATGGTCTCCGGATTGTCACTAAATATCTTCAGTGGGACCTCGTCATTGAAGTGGCATACCATGTCGTTTAACAAACCAGCTTGGCTAGGAGTCAAACGTTGGACAAGACCTAGACAAGTATTTAAACCCCATTTGAAAAATAATATTCAAACATTACCAAACAAATTACAAGAGAAGATCTACAAGTACATTTGGCTGGGACTTGCCAGAGCAAAATCTCAGTGAGTGACTGAGGAACTTTTATGTCGAGAAATTCACAAGAGGAAATTGACAAAAGTCAACAAACAAGTCAGATTTCTCTGGATCAAGTGTGCGTTCTTCCGAATATTCCGCTTTAGACCATTTACATTAGAAGATTTTAATGACATTCTTGACCGTTTCCTGGAATGGCAGTGGCCAGAAATTACTACATTCATTACTTTCGCTCTAGGAGAAGTGTTTGACTGATATGGTCATGGATACTTTACAAGAGAACATTCGTGGTTTGCCTGTGGAGTTGAGAGAACGCATTTACCGAGAGTTGGTGAAAATACAAGTGAAACGCAAAGAACAATTGCATCTGTTACGTCACTGATGTTGGAATCACTGGTACCTGAATGGTACAAGAGGACTGATCCATTTCAAAGCGTTTTATTGGTCAGACATTGATGAATCACGTGAAATTCATAAAGTTTTGGATGCCACTCATTCAACTTACATGGTGATTCTAATACACCGAATTGCAATGGACGAGTTAGAGGATTACCAAAATCTTTTACACAATGTTAACTTAGTTCAAGAGGAAACTTCTGTGCGACGTGTGGTGTGTGAGTTAGTGACTAAACATTTTTGGTGTGGTACTGAAATAAAACCAATGCTGTTCAAAAAGTACACTTATTACCTTACACCAAAGAGGGTATAAAAACGGACTACCATGCCACAACCTTTACCATTTATGATACAACAGATTCCATGGAAGACAATATTCAAAAGTGGAGGATTACCAACACCTATTACGAGAACTGTGTCCATTGAATTGGGGTCGACATGTGGTGTGTGTCGTAATGACTTGCTTTCTGGGATTTCATTTACCGGCCGATTCCTTGTGGACTCTTTACGAACAGTACATACCACTCAAAAAAGCATGAAAGTGGTCCCTTTAAATGTACACGAAAAACTCATTCTGCTCAAAGCTTTGCGCTTTCATCTCGATACTTCTCGACCTCTACAGGAAAACAAGATTCGTGAGCTTTTAGGTACTGAAGATGTGAACGATGATATGTGTGTAGCTTGTGACTTACACCCTCACTGGAAAGATGTACGTAACTGGAAAAGTTTGGGTTTCGAGGCTTGGACAAAAGAAGTAGCAAACTATGCCCAAGATTTGTCATCCTAACTTTAAACGTTCAGTGAAAAATGTAACTTTCAAACCTGTGTTAGTGACAGTGCTAGAAGAAGAAGAACCACTCCCTTCAGGACAGGACAGGACTGTCATCGACATCCCCGAAAGACCATTCCGGGAAGACACTTGTGTTACTGTGCCAAGGAGTGTAGAGATTCTAAGAACATTACACACTGTCCCTACGATACCTCATCTTGATCACCAAAAATGTTGTACAAAGACTTGTTTATATTCCACTACAATCGTTTTGATGTGTCTTTTATTCATGTACTTAGCCATTTGGCTTTTATGTATTTTTGTCTTTCGTGTTGTTCACAATTAAAGATGGCAATAAACATGTCCTGAAAAAAGTATAAAAACTCTTGTCTTGTCTGTCTTCATGTCAAAAGTGACATTCATTACAGTACTATGGCTATCTCTACTGTCTCTGCTCCCTCTTCCTCCACTTTCAAAGTCATTAACGAACACTTAGATCGAACCAGTTGGGAGGCCTTGTATCTTCAGCATCCCTTTAACATGCTCATTGCCGGACCAAGCAGTTCAGGCAAAACCGAATTTGTCAAATGTTTGATCGAACATAAACATCATTTGATCAATCGTCCACCTCAACGAATCGTGTGGTGTTACAAAGAGTGACAATCAGCATACAGCCTTCTGCGAGAAAGTCAAGGTGATTCCGTCGTCTTTGTGGAAGGCATTCCTGGCGAAGACGACGGGACCGTGTCTGACCCTAGTCAAACCCATCTGGCCATCTTTGACGACATGTTAGGGGAAGATGAAGAAGAAATTAAACTGTGCTTTACGCGCAAAGGGCATCATCATAATGCCAGTGTCAATTACATCACTCAAATTTTGTTTCAACAAAGTAAAGCACATCGTACCATCGGTCTCAATGCTCATTACGTGGTCTTGTTTAAAAGCCCTAGAGATAAATTGCAAGTGCAAGTGTTAGCCAAACAGTTAGGAACGGCTTGGCTGACTCATGCGTACGACGATGCCACTCAAACCCCACACACTTATTTACTCGTGGATTTAAAACCCACCACCCTTCATTATTTGCGATTTCGTACCCATCTGTTTCACCACTGGTGCCAAGATGGAGGGCCTGTCGTGTACACGTCACCTTCATCGACTTAACAACAACAACCAAAAAACGTCTATAAAAACCTCGGTCACTTTGGGTCTGTCTCACACAGTGTCAACATGACGTCCCTTCAGTCTCATCTTCCCATCAAACTGATTCATACCTTGTACGGTATCAGTCACGAAAAAAATCCACAAATACATGCTCATGTCTTAGAAGCTAATCTCAAAGAAGTCTTACGATGGTTTACGGTAACAGCACGTCAATTACTGCAAGACATCATTCACATTCCACATCAAACCAAACATTTTTTTGAGAGAAACAAAGTAGCCTTGATGCAAATGGCCAATCCTCACATCAACACTCAAACCAAAAAGCAAATCATTTTGAAACCTGGAGGTAGCGGTTCTCTAGGAGGTGTCATCATTCGTTCCCTCTTAAAATGGCATCCCAATGCTCCCAAAGTCCTACCCAAGAAAAAAATCTCTCCTCCCCAACGTACCCAGAAGAAAACGAAAAAGAGTAACAGTGTCAAGACCAGGTCACAGCCTCAGAAAAAGAAAAAGAAAAGTCCCAAGAAAACAGTTTCGACCCGCAAGAGAGGTACTGCTGCCAGGACACAACCTTACTTACATTCGCAAACCACAACCTACTGCAAGGGTGACTGCGTCTCCAGTAGCCTCAGGTTCTTCCACTTCTCCATTGCTGGTGATGCCTGCCAAACCCGATTTGACACGTGTCTTTCTTAATTTGATAAAACATTGAAAACCTGCATCTCCAAAAACTTCTCCTCTAGTGGTGACACCCTCTTCCTCTTTAGCGGCAGTGGCCGCTGCTCACAGAGTACCTGCCCCCAAAATCAAAGTTCAAGAGAGAGTTTGCTGGATTTGTCCGAGCAAGAACTGTCCTGATTGAGTCCGTTGCAAACCCTCTATGACATGTGATGCCTGCCATGAAAATGATACGACCAACAATCAGTGGCATCGCATTCCAATATAAAAAAGACCTGAGGTAAACGATAGAGATCAGTGTTTTTGTGTTCCTGAATGCCCAAAGATGCCCCCTCAAAGACATGCACACCATCACCACCGTCGTTCTTCTGTCCAAAAAGGAAAAGGAAAAAGAAAAGGACAGTCACGTTATCCTAAAAAACGCTTAGCCAAACATCAACGTCTGTCCCTGAAAAGACACTCTCGTCCAAAGAAAAGGAGAAGCCACCAAAGGGGAGGAATTTTCTTATTAATGGATAAGTTAGTAGATAATTTTGCCAAAAAGATAGAGAACAAGCTCCAAAACAATAAGATAAAAGGACGCATGTCGAGCCATGGACTTCAGTGTATTTCGTGCCCCAAAGATGTTCCCTTATCGTTGTTCTCCTGTCCAGAAAGGAAAAGGAAAAGGCAAAAGAAAAAGACAGTTACGTTATCTGAAAAAAAGCTTGGCCAAACATCAACGTCTGTCCCTGAAAAGACACACTCATCCAAAGAAAAGGAGAAGTCACCAAAGAGGAGGATTCTTTGGCGAGTTTGGAAAACAAATTGTCACCTTTATGATGAAGCAATAGTCCAAAAAAAGGATAAAAGGCCGTGTGACAATTCATCGACGTTAGTGTATTGTTTGGAGTGCCCCAGAACCAACGAACCAAGAAAGATGTCACCCCCCAAAAGACATCCTTCTTCTACCCCCAAAGGAAAGAAAAGGAAAGGACTGCCTCCTCGTTTAGTCAAACATTGGGACATGTTGTCCGTCCTGTCCAAAGCTTCTCCACCCATGTGAAAAATAAGCTCAATCAAACTGCCTCCAAAGACGTCATTGATACCGTGAGAGAATGTTGTCTGAATGTTTTGAAAGGAGCGATACCTTTGACCAAACACCAGAAAAAATGCTTTGCCAAACATTGACACGTTCTTCGCCACATGGTCCAAAAGAAAATACCCATTCATCAAAAGAAAAAGATGTTGGTGCAACGCGGCAGATTTTTACCCCTGATGGGGCTTCTTACCAATGTAATAGTGAGACCTATGTTGGGTATGTTAGGAAAAATTTTACCCGCCATAGCTCCAATGTAAAAGGGTCAAGAAGATAAAAGGGACCTCTGGAGTCAAAAGATCTCAGACGTGAAATCCAATGGAAGGACGAAAACTGGCTTTAGTGCCTTAAAAACGATGGATGGAATACCATCGTTGGCAAGAACAACGGACCCCACATTTACCCCCCAATCCTCATTTGACCAAGATGTCCCAGTTACAACATGAATTGCAATCATTGATGGATCACGGCGATTTGTCAGAAACGGAAAAATCGCAACGGTATGGTCAATTGTTGCAACAGCTGCAACTCTATCACCAGAAAGCTTTAGACGAAATAGCTCTACCCACTCTGAAAGATTTTAAGACACTGATGAAAAGTTCACCACCACCACAATCCCCAGCAGTCAAGACAGATGCAGCCCCATGGATGTCTGAGGAAGAAGTGGCAAGAGAAGTCTTTCAAACACCATCCGCAGCTTCCATCCCTAGAAAGATTGCAGCGTCCTTGTTGACCCCTTCCCCTACACCCCAATGAGAAGAACTTAAAGCTTGAGTTAAAAAGATGATGTCCACTCCACCTTCGACAGAAGTCAAAAAGAAAGAAGGGAAACCAGAAGTAAAAAAAGAAAAGAAGACCAAAGCCATTCCAATACTACCACCACCACCACCACCATCACTACCTTCGACTTCTACTCCCAAGGCACATCGGACACGTAAAGCTGTTTCCAAACCACATCTTCGTCCCATTCAGAGTGCCATCAGCGAAGAGTGGATCACTTATTAAAAAATGGAGAAAGTGTTAGCCAATATTTACTCTGATCCATCCCATCCTGCAGGTTACGGAGGAGTTCAGAAATTGTATCGTGCTGCCAAAACTCGACTGAAAAGTGTCTGTTTACCTCAAGTGCATCGCTGGTTACAAGAACAAGCCACGCACACCTTACACAAACCCATTTGACGAATTTTTCCACAAGTCGCACCCGAGTGCAAGGTATCGATCATCAATGGCAAGCCGATTTAGCCGATGCCTCTCATTTGACCACCTACAATCGTGGCTACAAATATTTGTTTCGTGTCATCGACGTCATTTCCAAATTTGCTTGGGTCATGCCATTGACTTCCAAATCGAGCAGTGAGTTAGTGCGAGCCCTCAAACTGGTGTTGAAACAAAGCGGGCGTCACCCTCTCCGATGGCAAGCTGACAAAGGCACCAAATTTCTGAATCAAGCTTTCCAAAAAGAACTGAAGAAACGTGACATTCATTTTTTTCAATCCCGAAACCAAAGCCAACATCGTGGAACGTTTTCAACGCACCTTGAAAGAATACATGTGGAAATGTTTTACGCATCAACCCACATCTTGCCATACCTAGTCCATTTGTACAACCAATCTTACCATCGAAGCATCGGACGTGCCCCCCAAAGAAGTGACCGTCTTCGAGCGCCTGTTTGGTACGTCCCCGACAGTGACTGTCCCCGAGAAGGGTGGAGTGTTGGCAGAAGGAGATTGGGTGCGCATTGGCAAAACCAAACGCTCTTTCAACAAAGGTTACTTACCCAACTGGACCACAGAATTGTTTCGTGTCACTGAACTGGTGCATGGCCGTTATACTCCCATCTATAAATTGGAAGACATGAATGGAGAAGTGTTAAAAGGAACATTTTAGTTTGCCAGAGTTACAACGTGTGACCAAAAAGGAAGACAACGTGTACGAGATCAAAAGCGTTCTCGATCGAGGAACCCGAAAAGTGGGAAAATGACGTGTCAAAGAAGTTAAAGTACGTTGTCAAGGATATCCTCCCAATTTTGACTCTTGGATAAATGCTTCGCAACTCATCGACTATAAAAAGAAGTGACCATCATGCCCTTCAACACAGCCTCAGCTACCACATTGACCACTCCTTCTCCCAGTTCTTCTCTGCAAGATTTACAACAGCAACCCTTGTGAGTGTGGAGTGGAGAACGTGTACCTAAAACGCAAATCATCTTTTTCTGCCAAATCTTTGTGGTGTATTGTGTCATCGGTGCTGCCATTGCCAATTTGAGTGTGCAACAATGAGACAAACAACTGTGGACCATTTTGCTAAGCAGTTGCATCGGTTACCTTTTTCCCAATCTCTCTCTGAAATATTCCTCTAACGGGAACAACAACGGAAGTCTTGCGTCCAACGTCAGTCCCTCTTCCAACAGTCACCATAACAATCCTCTTTTAGACACCCCTCTGACTTCCAACGACCCCTCGGACATTACAACTCTGGAATTATGAACAAACAATTTTACTTAACGTTACCCAGTGACAGTTCCATGGAGGTGTTTCCCAGTAACACCTTATGCTGTTACACGGCCAAATTACCTCAGGCCATCCAATTGGATCACGAAGCCCATTGGGAAGAGGCTTTAGTGAAAATGATTCACCCATACACAAATCAAAAACCTCATCGAAAATCAAAACACTTTTACGGTGGAAGTTCATGATGAGCAAGTGCAACAACACTTGGATGAACGTGCCAGTGTAGGTGACTCTATGAAATCACAAAGCCCCAAAACTAAACGGACCACTTATCAGTTGAAAATTCCCTCAGGCTATTATTTTAGTGGTCAACATTTGGTGAACGCCATTGCTGACAGGTTCAATGGCGTGTTGGGCAAAACCTTGGAGAAAACCAGAAAAAGTGTCACGATCGAATACCACAAATAGCTTGTCGCCTACTAATCAAATTTTCAAAGGACAAAGTACTGGCCATTACATTATGTCCTGAATTGTATGACATTTTGGGTGGAGACCCCAAGTTGATCAAGATTAGAAACGAAATACCAGCCATTACCGGCAACTTGGATTTTGCGAAATATGTTTGATTCCCTGTAGAAATGAACCAAGGACAGAATTTAATTTTTGTGTACTCCGATGTGGCAGAGTACAACGTGAGGGGACACATCTCCGTACCGTTACTGCGTGTCATTCCTTTCAAAGTGGATTCTGCGACGAACGCTGACAAGGAAGGTGGAAACACCTATCACATTCACTGCGAATTTGTACATCCTCACTATTTGCCCATCAGTAAGTCATATTTCGACACTGTCAACATTACTATAAAAGGAGATCTAGGACAAAATATTTCATTCACCAAAGGGAAAGTCACAGTGAAACTCCATTTTCAAAAACGATTAACCCCTTGTCAGTCATGTATCCTGTGTACCAAGGAGTCGCTCAACAGCGAGGACATGGTTTAGGAGATATGCTGAAATCAGCCATTCGTTCGGTAGCTCCCGTTTTGAAACCAATGGTGACACGGGGATTGCACACCTTGAAAGATGCCATGTTGATGCAAGGTAAAGAATTCCTCCAAAATGTCATCATTGACAAACAAAACCCCAAAGAAGTTTTCTTGAGAGCAGGCAAAAATGTCTTGCTTCAAACGGGCAAAGACATTTTGGGCCGACGAGAAACTCCTATAAATGCCCTGGGCGCTGCCGAGTCAGGCATTCCTGCTTCCCTGACGTCACATCAAGGACAAGGCAGAAAAAGACGAAAACACCTTTTCAGAGGACTTCACACCCCTAGAGCTAGAAAAACTAAGAAAAGAAAAACTGTCCGAGAGTTAGACGTTTTTGATTTGCTAAAAGATCACAGAGAGAAAGAAAGAAAATGATGCACCGAGAGTCTTGCGTCTATTCCAAGTCGGAACTGGATCTGTTTGCCATGCCACCCACCATGATGACGATGCAAGAATCCCAATGGGTCAAATTTCATCCCATCTCCTCTTTGACGGATTCAGCTTCAATCGAGTTTGAAATCAAAGGACAGCCCGAAGATTACATCGATCTGAATAGCAGTTAATTGTATCTGAAACTCAAAGTGATCAAAACAGACAACACCAATCCAGGAGCCGAAGCTAGGGTAGCTCCCGTCAACAATTTCATGCATTCCTTGTTCAGTGAAGTGGATTTGTACTTGAATAACAAACTGGTCAGCAGTAGCATTGATACTTACCCTTACCATGCATACCTGGAAAATCTCATGACGTACAGAAAAGAGGCCAAGCACACTCATCTGGATGCTTACGTGGTATGGAAACCTGACACCGCAGGTGAGGACACGTTTAATGACACAGCCCTGACAGCAGATGACAATCCTCACAATGTGGACTTTAACGACTGTCGAAAGAAAATCCTGCAAGGCCGTAGTTTAGAACTGACGGATTGTTTGCATTTGGACATGTGGTTGCAAGACAAGTATTTGATCAACGGAGTGGATATTCACCTGAGACTAAATCTCAGCAGTGTCGCTTTTGATTTGATGGCTCATGCCAACGAGTACAAAACCATCATCCAAGAAGCCAGACTTTACGTGCGTCGCATAGAAGTGTTACCTAAAGTGGGAAACAACATCAGTCACATATTGAGCAGAACGACCGCCAAGTATCCGATACGACGTCTAGAAGTGAAAACTTTCACCATTGCTGCTGTGCTCAGATCCAAGATCGAAGATCATCTGTTCCAAGGACAGTTATTCAAACATTTAATCGTTGACATCGTCAGTAATGCAGCCCTCAACGGAGCCCACGATCAAAATCCTTTCAAGTTTAATCACTACAGAATGCCCAAGATCAAAGTCAGTCATGATGGCAAGACCTTGTGTACCAGACCCTTCTAACCTAACGCCCAGAAGAATTACTTGAGATCGTACTTGTCCCTGTATGAAGCTACCGGGTAATTAAGAACAAACACCAGTCACTGCATTTCGTACGAAGATTATGTAGAAGGTTACACTTTGTGGGCCTTTGATTTCACTCTAGACCAAGGCAGCGATGAAGGACATTTCCACCCTATAAAATCCGGTCAACTGCGTGTGGAACTTCAGTTTGCAGAAGCTCTCGCCAAGACGGTGAACGTCATCTTGCATGCCGAATTCGATAATACCATAGAAATCAACAGTTTGAGAGAAGTCATTCTAGACTATTAGAAACTAAAGAAGACTCTTACCCCTCTTTGAATGATAGAGAATCACGGGAAATGGAATGGGAGGATACCGTGAAAGCAGAACCCCAAGGCAAAGACGAAGAGGACATAGTGGTCACATCCAGATGGCCAGAACAAGAACAACATTTAGTGTCCTGTTTTGTTAAACACCTGGCGGATAAAATTACGGAACTGACCAGGAAAGATTGCTATGGATGTTAAAACGATCATCCCAGTCAAATTCAACACGATAAATGTCTGATGATGATCCAAGAAGAAAAATTGGATGAGTATCTGGACGATGCTTGGAGTCTCATCTCGGAAGAAGCAGTGTTGCATGAGTGGTATAAAGGCTTGCGTGATCATTCCTGCCCTCCACTGACTACTCTGGAGATCTATCGCATCTAAGCTCTCTTAGCCCAAAGTACGCAGACGAAGCATAGAAATGGTTACCTGACAGAGATTTTCAAACAAAAAGTCAGAATTGAATTGATGACTTATCATTACCTGTGAAAAAAACAACAAAACAAAATATGGATACCTGGGAACTTTATTACCTTTTGAACAACAGTTCGTACACTGCTTCTTGGAATCCTGTCGTGTGTGCTAAAGATAAACTACCTCATTGCAAACCTCAAGACCATCAAGCTTATGTCATCAACACAGACGACAGTCATATCCCAGGAACCCACTGGATAGCCATCTACTTCCCTAAAGAGGATTTCGTGGAGTATTTTGATTTGTATGGATTACCCCCTTTTGGAAGACGACATCATCGACTTTATGAGAAGAAATGCCCAGACGACACGATACAATAATGTGAAATTACAAGGCACAGATTCCATGGTGTGTGGACAATATTGTGTGTATTGTCTTCATCAACACAGTCTTGGATATCCTTTAGAACATTTAGTGACTTATTTTGATAGTATCTCTTCTAGAAACAATGAGAAAGTAGATCGATGGTTTTGTGACCATTATGGCTATCTTTTGTCTTTAGCTAGGAAACATAGTGTACATCAATGGCCTCATGACTTCCATCAGTGGAAATCTCACATGATTTCACAACGTTGTCAACCTCGTCAAAAAAAGTTTGTTTGATGTTATTGTTTTTTGTTAGTGGTTAATTGTTTGTTGAATAAAAAGGTTGTGTTTTGGAAAAATGTGTCTGTTGTATGTTTTCAAAAAAAGAGTGTGAATATATGCTCTTTGACTTCTCTCTATCCCTCACCATGACATTAGCTATCATAACATTTCAACTCAACAAAACCCCTAGTAGGGATGTTTTTTATCAAGCCCACGTTTGAACCATATACAGCGGGTCAGTCTCCAGTCTGGCCTTCCATGGTTGACTCGTCTACCTATGAACATGCCTTCCAGACTAGCCAAGCTGAACGAAGCTTACGTGAATTTACATCGTGTCAGGCTAAACCTGATACCAAAGCCTGAAGAGATAGAGAATATCAGGTAGGTAACAAAAGCCCAAGACCTGGTAGAAGAGGTCTTCAGAGAGGAAATAAAAAAAAAGAACAAGAAGAATGGACAGAGAAGTACAGACTTCAGAAGCAGAGAGAACAGCAGCAGCAGCAGCAGCAACAGCAGCAGCAGGAACCAGACAGATGTTTGTTGACTGCCAGGTGGACACCAAAGAGTTCTCCTTCTCTTTCTGCAGAAGCAGGCCGTATTGTGTAGGAAAGCCTGCCACCAGATAGGGATGCAATCTTAGATAGTAAAAAGATTGTCATAACTCCCCGTCAACAAAAACAGCCCTTTTCAGGGCTACCCCCAACACTCTCGAAAAGACATAGTAATTCAGTTGCCCCCAAATATTTGTGTGTTTATGTTTTAAAAAATAGAAGTGTGTCTATAAGCACTTCGTTTATTTTGTCAGTAAAAATCCACACTTCGTTTCTGTCTTGCCGAATAGTGTATGTTTGTGTTTGTATGTAAAAAAAGTCAATGTGTTTCTTTTAGGTCCGCGTGCTTGATGTAATAGTAATAGTGGTATTGTAAGTTTTGGTTTCAGGGGATGTTTACCTTCATGTCCATGCTCCACAGATATAAAGCAGAGCTCTTGACGCTGGCTACCCACGTTGATTCGTCAACATTGAACATGAGTAGCAGAATCACAAAACTTTCAGAACTTCAAATGAACCTGGAGTATGCCAGATGCCTCCTGGATGAGCTGGCTATGGAGGCTGTTGCAGAAGCAGATCGGCTGAAAGAAGAGGAGGAAATAAAAAGAAGAAAGAAGAGGAGAAGGAAAAGAAGAGAGGGATCCTGCCTCATCTCATGCTAAGACCTGTGTGTGAGGTCAAGCCTGAGGTGAGGACACCAATGCCTCCACAGCCACCACTTCCACAACAAAGACTGCCACAGCCTCTGCCACCAGTACCACCAGTCACTGTTCCCCAGACAGAAAACTGGGAGGAGGAGGAGGCAATGAAGGAGTTGGAGAGACAGCGACAAGAGTGGGAGCTGCAAAGACCTCATCCCCATGTGTGGCATAGAAGAAGAAGATAGAGAGAACAACAAGTGTTCAATCTCCCACAAACAGAGGAGTGGGATAGTGAAGCCACTCAGCCTCCCTCTGGACTCCCAAGAGAAAGATTGAACTGGGAGCAGGACTGGAGCAGACGTTGTGTCTGTGGGGACAGACCTGGGAGGTGTAACCATTAGCCAGGTGCATCTAAGTTGGAAAGGAAAAACAGCCCTTCTCAGGGCTAACCAGATCTCTAGAAAAGAGAGACTATTCAAGTTGTCAATTTGTGTGAACGTAGAGTAGTGGACTATAAACACTCACTCCTTTACTGATGTGTGTGTGTGTGTCTGTGTGTGTGTGTGTGTGTGTGTTTTGTGTTTGCATACGTTTGTGAGGATAGTAGATATGGTGTGTTTTTTCTTCTCTTCCCATCTGTGTGGATAGTAGAGTGGTTTTTTCTTCTCTTCCCATTTGTGTGCATAGTAGGTATGGTGTGTTTTTTCTTCTCTTTCTGTCTGTGTGGATAGTATAGTGTGTGTGTTTTATGCATTCGTGTACGTTTGTGTGGATAGTATATATGGTGTGTTTTTTTCTTCTCTTCCCGTTTGTGTGGATAGTAGGTATGGTATGTTTTTTCTTCTCTTCCCATCTGTGTGGATAGCATAGTGTGTGTGTTTTATGCATTCACATACGTTTGTGTGGGTAGTAGATAATGTGGGTTATATGCATTCCCGACCGTTTGTGTGGATAATAGCTATGGTGTATTTTTTTCTTCTCTTCCCGTTTGTGTGGATAGTAAGTATGGTGTGTTTTATGTGTTCCCGTCCGTTTGTGTGGATAGTAGATAATGTGGGTTATATGCATTCGTGTTGGTTTGTGTGGATAGTAGATAATATGTGAACTTCGTGTAAGGGATGTTTTCCTTCACGTCTGTGCTCCACGGATATAAAGCAGAGCGCTCGTCAATCTGGCTAAAGCGTGCAATGCACGCACCAATAACAAACTCGCTAACAACCAAACGTGAGTGAGTGATGGTACTACTCCCACTCACCCTATGCTAGAGCTAGATTGTAAAACATGAGTGTGTGCTGGGACTATCCCCACTCATGCAAGCCTAACATTCAGGTAGCTTAGAACTTATCGTTCTGCTGCCTGACGGCAAAATTAACAGAATTCCTTGAGTGCATTAACACCTGGGGAATGTGGCACAATTCCATTCCTCAAGGAAAATTAACATCCTGCAGTGCAGGAATTAACAACTGGCACATGCACATATGTGCGCACACCAGTATAATTTAAACAAGAAGAACAGTCTGGCTACCGGAACGGATGGATGGATAACATTATAACAAGTCTGGCTACCCGTGTTGACTAGTCAACACCTTTCAAAATGAACGTGTTAAAAGAGTTAAAACACAGTTGGTACTAGATGGTGGATGGAGCCTATGTCGTGGAAAGACTTCAACAGGAAAGGAGGTTCCCAGGCAGTTTAGACTTTGCAATCAACCTGAAAGTAGCCAGGGATCTGTTGCAAGACATGATAGAGGAGGAAGTAGAGAAGCTTTATCCATCCTAAATATGTGAGAGTGGGCACCTTGAAGCAAAGCCTTGATGTTGTCATAGAAGTGAGGTGCTTTTTGCAAGAGATACTTAATTTGACAGAGTGGTCTTTTGTCAAATGGGGTTTAGACCAGTTGAAGAAAGTGGAAGACATGATGAGAAGGGTGTTGGAAGTGGAGGGAAAGAAGATTAAAGAGACATGGGCAAAAGAAAGAAAGGAGAAAGAAAACAGAAAGAAAAAAGAGGAGTTTGAGAGACTGAACAATAACTGGATCAAGGTACAGGAAATATTTAGAGCTATGGGACATCCTGACTTTATGCCAGAGAAAGAAAAGAAGAAGAAGAAGAAAGGAATTATAGAGAAAGTGAGAAAGTGGTGGAAGAAATGGAGAACATAGAAGAAGAAGAACCCAAAGGCCCTTTCCAGGGCCACTTTCATATGCCTCGAAAAGATATTTATTCTTTCTTGCCTATATGTGTGTCTGTATGTGTTATATATGTCTCTGTCTCTCTTGTATTTGTCCCTACCTAGGGTGGTAGCCACGTGTATTCAGGTCAGCCACTTGCCACATTGTTGCAAGTGTCCAGTACCGTGACGTCACCCTACCTGTTCCATTCCTATTGTCTCTATACAAAATTCCCATTGTCCGTAAACGATCCCAGGGTTTTGATTTTGTCCATATAAATCTTGTCCGTAAACGATCCCAGGGGTGTCTGTAATGTATTTTCCCATTGTCCGTAAAGTATCCCCATATACTACTGTGGAATGTCCCTGTTTCTCATTGCCGACCCTTTCCCTTTTCCCCAATGGTATTAAAAAGTTTTTTTTTTAAAAATCACATTGCCGAAATTGATTTGTGTATCTAATTGAGCTGGTTTTGCCCAGTACTTTAAAGTGCTGGAAATATTATTTGATTTATATATAATGTTTATTAAAAAAAATAAATAAAAACCTGCCTAACCTAATTTTAAAACCAGAGAAATAGGAAACACACATCTTTTTTATGATTTATACGTTCATGTTATAAGGACAGATGACTGCCTATACATATTGTAAAACATAAGCAATGCCTAATAATGCATAATTACATATTTGCAAGGTTTGAATTACATATTCGTTGCATATATATGTCACATATAAACAGGCATAAAACTACTTTGTACATATTTTAATGTCAATGACATGCATTTGCACTTCATTAATACACAAACACCATTTGTGATAGTGAGACAAAAAAAGGTCATTGACCAATCAAAAAAGGGGGGGGGGTAAAAATGGTGTGGCATGGAAATAAAACAGTATGGCACAACACCATCCTAAAATGCCCTATGTGAAACACTATGCCAAAGCCTTTTTCAGTCAAAAACAATTTTTTATTTCAGAAGCCATTTTTTTAATACTAATTTGTGTCTAAATAGCTTTTCTTACTACTATTTAAAACCGAATTAAAAATTACTTTCATACATCATGAAGTTGTTTGTTTTCATTTAGAACTAATTGCAAGATCACAAGTTAACAACTTCTTGTTTACTGGCATTTTATACCGAGCCTGGAAAGGTTACTCGTACATCCGGGCTCTAAGCAAAATAGCGGCGCTGATGAAACTGTTTATTGGTGTATTAAAATTACGGTGAGTATCTTTCTTGGTCATTCATGATTATTTCAGTAGAAGTTATATGGATATTTTATTGGTTTTTATATGTCATCATATTAGTTTAAACCAAACTAATGATATATGATTTTTTCAGACCCAATTTAAACTTGCTCTCTGAATTTTTGAAAATCTCTAAACATTACTCGGCTCCTAAATCATACCTGCCCCACTCTTTTTTTTTTATCTCGATACAAGATGTGGTACTGCATCTACGATAGGAATTTAGATGTTTGGTATCATTTTCTGTTTTATGACATCACTATTTCTATGATCTGATGTAGACAATAATTTATTATGGAATGACCATATTGATAAGCTTTGTAAAACACTGTCATCCAAAATTGCCCTACTCAGCAGAATCAAGAAATATTTACCTATGGAAACTCGCAATCTATACTACAAGACATATATCATTCCAACAATGGATCATTGTTCAAATGTATGGGGAAATTGTGCTAAATCTGAGCGTGACAGGATTTATAAACTTAAGAAACGAGCAGCACAGGTAATTTTAGATGTATCTATTGATCATCGCTCAAAAGCACTATTTACAGAACTCAAACGGTTCACAATATATGACAGGATAGATTTTCACAAGGCAGTTCTTTTATATAAATGTCTACATGGAACTGCACTAGAGTATCTTCAGGACTTATTCAGGCCTTTTTCAACATATTATCAGTTGAGATCAATATCACATGGAAACCTTCTAGCACCAAAACCAAGACGACAGCAATTTAAAATGAGCTTCCAATACTCTGGTACAGTTCTGTAGAACAAGCTTCCACTACATGTAAAATCTACTGAAAATATTAGAGTATTTAAGAAGAGATATCACGAGCATGTATGTGTTTCTAATAGATAATGGAATGTAGTATTTTAATACTAAACATGTTAAAACAAACAGTAATTCTTGTTATCTTCATATAATGTGCATTCTTATACTCTCCTTAAGAGGGCCTCAGGGAAGAATAGTCCTTGACTAATGAGTCACCCTCTATAAATAAAGCATTATTATTATTATTATTATTATTATTATTATTATTATTATTATTATTATTATTATTATTTATTGACAAATGACAAAGGCACTTCAAAAGGCAGATTAGATGTACTTATCATCAGTAAAGTTAGGACAAGGTAGGGACAGTCCTGTCTGTCTAGGTTAACATTTATTTTTTTAGCCCCGTGATAGTGGGAAACTTACCTTATCTTTGAATATATCATACTCCTTTTCTAATAACTCAAATTCTTCTTTCATTTCTTCATAATTAGGAAGCTGAAAAGGAGAAAAATTGTAAAACCTTGATGCAAATTGTTTTCAAAATCTGGAATGAGGGGTGTGGTATTAATTCTTACAGACAGCAGCCAGCAAACTAACATTTGTTTTGCACATAACTGAATCTTCTTGACCGCAGAAGACTCTATGAAATTTAGTGGTCTATTACTCCTCATGATGTCTAAAACTGTACATTTGTTAAAGTCTATGCCATCTGTGTTATTCAAAGAGTATATTATACAAGGTCTACTGCATATATAGTTCTTCTCTTAATTCATCTGCTTTTCTATCTCATTTCACATTAACGAGTCAATATTCACATCATTAGTTTTTCAAAAAATGCTTTTGTGACACAGGTCAACTGGGGATGTATATCAAGAGATTTTTGGAAACAAAGTCTTCATTCCTATCTTAAGATTAGTCTGTGCAATCATTTTTAGTTGTGTTCACATATACTCTGAGAGGATTCATTAATTTATAAAGTTCACTAGAATTACAAAGTGCTTCTTGACTTGTGGACTAAAACATTACTTTAGGATCATTGAGGACACATTCGGGGAGTTATGACAGTCTTTTTACTATCTAAGATTGCATCCCTATCTGGTGGCAGGCTTTCCTACACAATACGGCCTGCTTCTGCAGAAAGAGAAGGAGAACTCTTTGGTGTCCACCTGGCAGTCAACAAACATCTGTCTGGTTCCTGCTGCTGCTGTTGCTGCTGCTGCTGCTGCTGTTCTCTCTGCTTCTGAAGTCTGTACTTCTCTGTCCATTCTTCTTATTCTTTTTTTTAATTTCCTCTCTGAAGACCTCTTCTACCAGGTCTTGGACTTTTGTTACCATCCTGACATTCTCTATCTCTTCAGGCTTTGGTATCAGGTTTAGCCTGACACGATGTAAATTCACGTAAGCTTCGTTCAGCTTGGCTAGTCTGGAAGGCATGTTCATAGGTAGACGAGTCAACCATGGAAGGCCAGACTGGAGACTGGCCCGCTGTATATGGTTCAAACGTGGGCTTGATAAAAAACATCCCTACTAGGGTTTTTGTTGAGTTGAAATGTTATGATAGCTAATGTCATG
>JAECUM010009308.1:0-44472 GCA_016617855.1 Megalonaias nervosa | reverse complement strand
TACTGACACTTTTGGGGGGAGAAGTGCAAATTATAGAAACGTTTGAGGTTAAATTCTGTGTCATAGAGTTCTTATCCATAGACAACAGGTTAAAGTTTGTAAGTTTTGGTTATTACCTAGTTTATGTTTCAGCCAAGGCATGTGATTGACATTTTAAGTCTGCCTTATTCCCAATTTTACTTTAGTTTTTCTCTTTTTGCAGATATGGGAACAAGTTTTAGGATATAGTTTGTGTTTAACTTTTTTTTTTTATTGTATTTTATTGTAGAAAGAACTGCATTTCATTTCACTTCTGTGTGTTAAATAGCAAGTGTATGATGTTCTTTAATATTTTATACCCATTTTTACTTGCATGCTTGGGGAAGGTGAAGATATACAAATTATAGGAAACATTTGAGGTTAAAGTTTGTGTCTAAGGTTTTGTATTTGTAGGCAAGATGTTAAATTTTGTGTTTAAAGTTTTGGTTATATACCTATGCAGAAGACTACTCTGGTGGCATAAGTGGTTAGAGTGTCCACCTCGGATGCAGGAGGTCGCAGGTTTGGACCCTGGACAGGTCATACCAAAGACTTATAAAAATGGTACTAACAGCTGCCTCACTTGGTACTCAGCAATAAGAAGTTAGTGTTAGGACTTGTCAGCCTGGTGTCAGGGTAATGTGACTGGGTGGGACATAATGCTACATGTCTGTGGCATGATGCCCCAGTGATAGACATCACTGTAAACTGCCACACTGCAGACATTGTGGTGATATGACAGATTTTTTTAAAGCTACATTAAAAATCCAAAGCACACACACACATATGTACCTATGCAGTGTTTCAGCCAAGACATGCCCTTGCAGGATTGTTAATACCATTTACCTGTTTTAACTGGCTTGGGTGTGAAGGATGAGCAATTTATACAAAAAAGTTTGAATTTAAACTTTCTTACAAGGTTTGTATGTAAACAGCAGGTTAATATTTGTATTTAACGTTTTGGTTATATACTTATACCATCTTCAGCCAGGATGTGCGTTTGATGTATTTTGCATAAAATGGACAAAGTGGTGCAAAAGAAAAATGGAAAAGGCGCATTTTTAATACCCTTAATCTGATACGGATATGCTGCATGTGAAATTGTCACTAGCCCACTGATCTGATGCCAGCTAAACTGGCACAAAAAAACTTTTGCCAGGTTATGTTGAATTTAATAAAGTGTTATAAATTTGATATATGATGTAAACATCAAATTTTGTGTTTTTCTTTACTTTGTCCCTTTTTTTCATTACATAGTCTTACTAAGGGCTGTTGTCTCGTTTACTTGCATTTACCATTGTGTCATTGACTTTATTTTTTTTTTCCTTGTAATGTAGGATCCATTAGTTATGGACAGATTCATTATTATTTTGAGATTACATTATTTTATACCAGATGGGCTTATTTGTTGTCTATCATCCAGCTGTCTGTTAGCACAAATTTGATATCACTACATCTCCTAACTACTTGGAAGATTGGGGGATAAACTTCACACACACATTCATCCCAAGATATAGTTGGTCCTACATGAAAGTGGTACTGCTCAGACACCCAGTAAAGCCACCAGTGGCCATCTTGAAAATTTTGGTTCTGCTTCATAGGAATGGATGGTCATATAAACATGGAGTTTTCACTGAAATATATGTCTAGTTGACAGCCAGTATGACTGCCATTGTGGTCTGTCTTGATTTTCTTGTTACCACTACTCATCTGGAATGGGTGGTCATAGCATGGGTTTTTCGCTAAAAGAATTCTTATGATGTCTAGGTGGCCTTGAATTAAAATAGCACCAAAATGACATAAAATCCATGACTACCCTTGTAGTTTTTTTTATAGGCGATTGTAACCTTTTTTGTATGCTCATGAGATCCATTGATGATATTAACTGCATCTCTGTTGTCAGCAGTGTTAAAGTTTTGCTTTAAAGTTTGTTAAAGTATTTGCAAGTCACAAATAGGGGTGATACATCAACACATTGGGTGCCAAGGAAAACTTGTTTTGGTCAAATGTTGAGGAGAGTCCTACATTTTGCATTCAAAAGAGGATACAATATGTGCCAGTTGGGGATTCATGTAACACTGTTTTCATACATGACGAGAACATTTAATCAAATGCATATTAATACTTTTACAGGGTGGCATACAGCAGGGATGTTCTTCTGCTCCACCTTTGTCAGTACTTAGACTCAGCCCGGCAGTGCTGGTGTGGAAACTTCTGCTTCCAGTGTAGTTTGCGTTACGTGACCAAGGTGATTCTGTCACGGATTTCAGTAACTGTGACTGCGATAAACCTTACAGGAGACAAATCAGTCCCTGTGGAAGGATTTCTGTGCTCACCCCAGTGTCTTGCCAACTTCCAAAGCAACCCACATGCTTACTGGAGAAGAAGATAATTGTAACCTTACACTTGATGGCTGTGCTGGGTATTTTTTGAGCAAAAAGATGACAGATTTTTGTGCATGAAATTTCAGATGATTCATAATGGAATTTGTGTTTAATTTTGTTATTTTCAATAAAAATTTCAGATTGCAATTATTTGTAATTAATGTTCTAAATAGATTTTTTATCATGGTAACAAATCATGCTTATCATCAAGTAGTTAAAACTATTTATTTGACCATCCCTATACCATTTTGATTCTTTTCAGACCCCACCCTTAATGAAGTCAAATATTTTGCATGTACAATATGACATTAATTTATAATCAACAGCAATGAATAGATTTTTTAATACTACTAGATCTTTGGAGTGGCGCCCCATTGTCATGTTGGAACTATTTTATATGCATGGTTTGCAGCATATATATATATATATATATATATATATATATATATATATGTATATATGTATATATATGTATATATATATTATGTGTAGGCTCATACAAAAGTAACAAAAGAAAAGAGTGAAGTCAACAAGCTTTGTAAATTTTAGCAAAATAATTTATTTCCTTAGAAAACAATGTAAAAATAGGAAATAGGACTTATGGTTTGTGAATATAATCCAAAAATTAATCCTAAAGTTGAAAAAATATAAGTCTTATCACTAAACAGTTCTAATTGAATCCAGGTTCGAATCTCGATGAAATTCCAATATGGAGGCGATGACATCAGATGAAGTCGTCGTACTGGCGGCAACAAATCCTGGATTGAATCGCAGTTTACAATGTTTCTGTTTAGAATTCCAGAATACATTTCCACTGAATTTCTTTGTCCCAGAACTTTTTATAAAAAAGTACACTTGTTTAGTTTTCTAGAGAATAAATTATTAAATCCTAAAAAACAGATGAACTTCAAAAACAATATGATATCAACAATAGAAACACCTTGTACCCTCAAGGTGTAAAGATACAACTCAATAAATTTAATACCAATTCGCTGTTTTAAGCCTTGATTTTAGATCACATGGTAGCTCACGTGACAGGCGACTTGACCGCTAATTTGAACAGCGCAATAAAAAATAATGGCATCACGTAAGCAAGAATAGCCCTATCTAAGAATCAAATTCTCACACTGGAAATAAAAAAGAAAGACTGTATACAATTCAGATAACACATAGGCCGAAAATGACCTTGGTAATAACCAATCGTATTCATCCGATGTTTATAAAATCTATGAACCAAAGTGAGCTAAAAATAGTGCTTAAGTCATACTTTTACGTTCTAATCAGACTGATATTTTTTTAAAAAATATCATATCCCTTGAAAATAATCATTACAATAAAATATAATTAAACAAAAATAAAATAAAAAGAATTTAGAACTAACACACAAGCAATTTAATTACATATTTGTAACACTTCCCCCCATAAAGAAAAAGAAAGATTTATATAATAAAGCTTTCTTTTTATCATATGTAAATTATACATGAGGTAAAACAAAATTACATAAGAAAACTCTTATGAATTATACAAAGTGCACATGAAATAATTGCACGGGAATGCGCATCTGCAATCAAATTGTCTTTTCTTTTCATGTGCCTGATGTTAAGATTATATTCTTGTAAAAACAAACTCCACCTTAATAATCTTTGATTTTTATTTTTCATCTTGTCGATGAAAGTAAGGGGGTTGTGATCACTAAACACAACAACCGGAGAAGGAGCTGAGCTAATGTAAACTTCAAAATGCTGTAATGCCAATATTAAAGCCAAACATTCCTTCTTGATTGTTGAGTAATTTCTTTGGTGCTTATTTAATTTCTTAGAGAAATAGCACACTGGGTGATCAACACCATTTTTATCTTCTTGAATCAATACTGCTCCAACCCCAACATCACTTGCATCAACAGATAGTTTAAAAAATGGATTGAAATTTGGAGCTGTGAGAACCGGCGCACTTTTGAGTATGGCTTTTAACCTATCAAAAGCCTCCTGACTTTTTTCAGTCCAAAGAAACTTGTTTTTCTTACTCAACAAGTTTGTCAGGGGTTCAGCAGTATTACAAAAATTTGAACAAAATTTTCGATAGTATCCAGCCATACCCAAAAATCTCATCAGTTGCTTCTTACTGACAGGCACAGGGAATTCAGAGATAGCCTTGACCTTAGCATCTATAAGTTTAACTTGACCATGTCCCACAATATGTCCTAGAAAAGTTACACAAGCATGGCAGAACTCACTTTTAGATAAATTCATTGTCAAATTTGCATCAGTGAGTCTTTCAAAGAATTTCCGAATCGTGGCTAGATCTCCTTTCCAGGTGTCATTGTAGATGATGACATCATCAATGTAAGCATCACAGTTATTTAGACCAGAGGTAATCATATTCATCAAGCGTTGAAAGGTACTTGGGGAACCCTTCATCACAAAAACGGAATTACTTTATATTGATAGAGTCCATCTGGAGTCACAAATGCCGAAATTTCCTTTGCCCTTTCCGTTAGTGGAATTTGCCAAAATCTTTTCAGAAGGTCAAATTTGGTAACGTACTTGGCATTTCCAATTTCATCAATACAGTCATCGATTGTTGGTAATGGAAATGAATCTGTTTTTGTGACACTATTCACCTTCCTATAATCAGTGCACATATGGAACGTTTTATCTGGTTTCGGAACAAGTATACATGGTGAACTCTGTCATTTTTACTGGGCTCTATGAAATCGTTCTCCAGCAAATACTGAATTTCCTTTTTCAAGTATTCCTGTTTGAGAGGGTTCATCCTGTATGGGTGTTGTTTCACAGGTTTTGAATCTACAATTTCAACGTCATGAAAAATTTTGTTCTTCTAGGAATATCGAGAAACAAATGCTCATATTCGAATAATAACTGTTCAAGTTCATTCCTTTCTTGTTGCAAATGTAAAAGTTTCTGGTCCAGATTTTTCATAATTTCCGAATTCCGAAGATTTGTTGCTCCAAGATCAACAGAGTCCGATTGAATTTCTTCACTTAAATCCTCAGTTTGATGGACAGGTACAACTAAATTATTTGCATGATTCTTAATGTCACTAGGGACACAGTTCTTGAACTCTTCAAGTAACACAAGTTGTTTGATATTTTCATAATCATGTTCAACTTTCTTGGCTAAACACCATCTCTCAAATAACTGCTCTTTTTCTCTAGCAAATTCGACGTAAGTTTGTCCATCTTCTTTTTATAGTTTCTGAATTTTTGCTGATAAGCCTCAGGGACTAACGCATAACCCCTTAAGATGCACTCCTTAACCAAATCATAATCAGAACTTTGCTGTACTGACAGAGATGCATAGATATCTTGGGCCTTGCCAAAAAGTACACATTGCAATAATTGAGACCAATGCTCCCTTGGCCATTTCAAATTTTCAGCAACTTTTTCAAAAGAAATAAAATATTTGTGTACTTCTTTTTCTCTAAAAGGGGGCACTAACCTGATATTTCTTGTAATGTCAAAACTTGAATTTGTATGTGAAGTGGAGACGTGCTTTTCACTTGCCAGCTCAATTTCTTTCATTCTAATTTGAAATTCTCTTTCGTCCTTCTCTTTTTCAAATAACATTTGCTTTCTCTCTTTCCTGTCTCTCTCTCTCCACTTTCTGAAATTTTAATTGGTTATCTTTCTCCCTCTCCTGTCTCTCTCTCTCTTCTTTTTCAAATTGTAATTTCATTTGTTTATCATTCTCTCTTTCCTGTCTCTCTTTCTCCTCTTTCTCAAATTGCAGCTGCAATTGTTTCTCTTCTAATTGCAACTGCATTTGTTCATTTTGTAATTGCATTTGTTTTTCCTCTTTCTGAAGCTCGAGCTTCCTTAACTCCAATTCCATCTTGTATTTCATTTTTAATTCCATTACTTTTATGTGAGAGTCTGATACTGACTTACTGACCGAAGCCAAAACACTTTTAGCAAGAACATTCTTCTCTACCAAATATTGAATCAAACATTTTTAATTTCTTGTTTCGTTAAGGAAGATTTTGCTTCAGAAAGATCGTATTTTCTGGCAAGTTCAAGCAACTCATCTTTTTTCAGACTATCCAACTGCTCCTGAGTAGGACTAGAAAGAAAAGTCTCCACTTTTAATGACATTGTGAATGAAAGCCTGTTGTTTTCACTAAAGATTTCAAACAAAATATAAAATAGTATTTGGGATTTAAAAACTAGGGGAATTTAAATTTCAAAAAACAATTTTCTGAAATATTTAGCCAAATTCATATATCCCAAGGACGAGCAACCCCAATTTTGTTACATGTAGGCTTGTACAAAAGTAACAGAAGAAAAGAGTGAAGTCAACAAGTTTTGTAAATTTTAACAAAATAATTTATTTCCCTAGAAAACAATGTAAAAATAGGAAATAGGATTTACGGTTTGTGAATATAATCCAAAAATTAATCCTAAAGTTGAAAAAATATAAATCCTATCACTAAACAGCTCTAATTGAATCCAGGTTCAAATCTCGATGAAATTCCAATATGGAGGTGATGACATCAGATGAAGTCATTGTACTGGGCAGCAACAGATCCTGGATTGAATCACAGTTTATAATGTTTCCGTTTAGAATTCCAGAATAAATTTACACTGAATTTCTTTCTCCTAGAACTTTTTATAAAAAAGTACACTTGTTTAGTTTTCTAGAGAATAAATTATTAAATCCCAAGACACAGATGAACTTCAAAAACAATATGATATCAACAAAAGAAACACCTTGTACCCTCAAGGCGTAAAGATACAACTCAATAAATTTAATACCAATTCGCTGTTTTAAGCCTTGATTTTAGATCACATGGTAGCTCACGTGACAGGCGACTTGACCGCTAATTTGAACAGCACAATAAAAAAAATGACATTTATCACGTAAGCAAGAATAGCCCTAAGAATCAAATTATCACACTGGAAATAAAAAAAAGAATGGCTGTATACAGTTCAGCTAACATGTAGGCCGAAAATGACCTTGGTAATAGCCAATCGTTTTCACCTAATGTTTACAAAATCTATGAACCAAAGTGAGCTAAAAATAGTGCTTAAGTCATACTTTTACATTCTAATCAGACTAATATTTTTTTAAAAAGTGCCATAGTAGGTGTTGCTGTTGTCGTCATTACAACTGTGTATTGATTTTTGTTTGGGTTTGTTTCTCAGGACTTTCGGTACTTGGGCATGCATCCTTAGAATCTCTACATCACCTTATCAGAATTGTGTCAGTATGACCAATTTTTATGTTTGAAGGACTTTTTTCTGCTTAGGTTCAAATCTCAATACACTGTGACCTAGTGTCTATGTTCACCTTTAACTGGGCACAATTAAGCTAATAATGGTTAAAAGTGGGGGTAAAACCAACAAAAATGTAATAAAATGATGCTCCGTTTAATGTTGAATCTGTTTGTACATGTATATTCAAAAAATTACATAAAAGAAGTCATAATTGCAAATTTTGTTGATCTTGTGTCTGATGTTAATCCTCATACCATTAACAGTCTAGCTCCTTTTCTGTACTATGTCTTCACAAGAAGAGAAAGTTTGTGATGTGTATTATGACATAATACATTTAAGCAGTTATACTAACATATTTCTGTATGCTTTGTTCCAGTGTTATATTATGTTGTTGTATGCATGAAATGGTCATTACACAAGCAAAAGTACAAAATTTTTCCTACAGATCGAATAATTTCGTAAAATAGAGAAGTAGCCATAATGCAGCTTTTTCAATAGCATGCATGGTTACTCTGACTTGTATATAAGAACTACAGCAACTTGCATCCTAGAAACCCGATTATGACTGAAAACAGTTGTATTTGGAAAGATAAATTTAAGTGGGCATCGATTTTCATTGAACATTTGAGTGGGTGGAGGTAATCACAATACTTGGAGAGGATGAAGAATACTGGGGGTGGAAACTCATGGTAAAGACACCACATCAAGAGTTTCTGCTAGTGTGTTGGCTAAAAATGGAACTAAAATATTCACATATACTTTGATGAATTTATATACATGTATAACATGGGTGAAAGTTCTCCATCATATAATGGAAATTCCATCTTCACATTGTCTCCACATATCAATCTTCCAAACCGTGCAAATCTGTTGAGGACTTTTGGGATAGGTAGGGGTTTAAAGTGGTTGGAAAGTGTTAGTAGGAAAAATATCAATGGTTAGAGATACTAAATATGAAACTTATGATTTACTCTTGAGCAAGCAAACGGAAGTTTTCATGTGGTATTCAATTCACTTGAGGCTTCTGTGATGTGTTCTGCTGAATTAGAGTTCATATTTCACAATTCAGTGCCCTGTATGGAAACCCAAATAACTTAGTCATTATATTCCACTGCTATTTGATTCAATATTTGCCTCATAGGAATGATAGTGGATAGAGAGTGCTGAATTATTTAAGACATCTCAGTCGATTCTATACTTCCATGTATATCATTCTACCAACATTTTCTCTAAAAACCCACCCCCGCCCCTTTGCTTCATTGAAAGATTTTATTTTAAAATAATTTGTTGCATTATCTTGGCTTGGTAGTCATCAGTCAGGATGATCAGATTTTCGCCTATGTTAAATTCACAGACAATAACTGCATTTATTTTTTTCTTCTCTCAATTCAGTACAGTTACAAATGTATAAATAGCTCCTTCCCCTCCCCCTCCAAGGTGAAACTTAAAAACCTGACTGCTGCTCCTGTGTGGAGGAAAATTTGTTGTCAATTTCAGCAGCTTTGTGCAACGTAAATATGCTGACCAACCTTCATGGTGAAAGCAGGAGAATGACTTTGAAACATAAAAGGCAGTCAACATTCAAAAGCAGTGCATGCTAACAGATCTAAAGCTGAGAAAATATTATTCATTGAGTAAGTGAATGAAAATGAAATTATTTAATATCAACCTTTTAGAATAAGCTATTGTGGTTATTTGTTAACATAAGACTCAGAACTGTTGTCATGTTTGTATTGCATTCAAATTTGGTCATTGTTTATATATATATATATATATATATATATATATATATATAAAGAGAGAGAGAGTAAATCCTGATTTATAATGCACCAAATATTTCTGTTTGAATTTTATGTTCCACTCCTGAATTTCATGTTTACAGTATGATAATGGAAGATTTGTGCTGAGATATAAGGAAATGGAATTTTGTTTTCAAAATTGACTGTATCAATGATTCAGTGGATCTATGTATCATATTAATGAATCAGAATTTTGGATTGTTCAGTTACAATTTTCAGGCACAAATATATTGTCAAAATTGCTGTTTTTAGTTTCCAAAAGGCTTTATCCCCCTAGACCCCTCTCCCCCAAGGCCAACTTTTTAGTATTGTGGATCTGCCAGACTTTTACCCATGAAACAAAAAGTAATTTTTCATTTTACTCATCCGCATATTTGTCCATCCAGCCATATTTAGTTTTTTCATCCCTACTTTCATCTAATGATGCACACATGACCAATTAGTGCTATCAGAGGAGTCACAGTGGGTTATGGACTGAGATTTATACAAATTTGACAACCTGTATTTTATATAAATGTAAAATACATAAAGTTCAGATATAATGGTTAACAGTTAAACTTACTTTTGAAACTTTGAAGCTTATAAACCAACTATTAACTGTTCAGTAAAACTGTGTTGCATAATTCTTAATTTATTCTGTCATTGTGTTAACCACACAAACGGAGTAGGAGTTACCTCCTCTTCATACTGTGCCTGTGCAGAAGTGAGTTGGCTGTCGAACAACAACTTGCTTTAGCAGAGATAATAGAGAACTGAAATATATTCAAGCAATGAGTTGTGAAGTGCTAAATAATGAATGGAAATTTGGTCAGTAGGTTTGCCAAATCATCATTGGGAGTGATGATAAAATGAGATATGTTGGAAACGTAATTTGAGCAATTACATTTTTAAAAAAAAACAACAGTCATCACCTGAGTGACCTTGCACCTGTTGGTGAAGTGGTGAAGAGAGAAATAAAAAAGAGATAATCTTTTTGCTTCTTATGTAAATTGTGTTTAATTTTGATAGGAATGAATACAGCTGATTCATTTAAGTGTAAATGTTGAAAAGATACATCATCTCTTCTTCCATTCATCGCTCAGATTTATATTTTACCATGAAAGTATAAAAAAAAATCACTGTGATCTTGTCATTTCAGATGTGGTATTATTACAATAACATTTGTTCATTCTGTTCTCACCTCCCACCCCATTCCCCTATTAAAGGACTGGGAACAGATAAAATGCTTGTATGAACTAAACTGTTTTATTTTTGTTGGGAGGGGGTGAGTATTGTAGGATCGTTAAATTTTACAAGCAAATATATTTGGTCAAGAAGGTTCTTGGATACAGTAGACCACCTCATTTTTACTTCCTATTACTACTGATATAAAAATATTTATATTACAGATAGAAATACCTTATTAACATTCTTTGATATAAACCAACAAAGTCAATCATGGCAAAAAAACAAATCTTCAACTTGCAGCTTGTAAAAAATTCATAACATTTTTAAAGCTGTTTTACAAAAGAAATTGTTCATCTATCCATTAATGAATGTAATATATTACACAGCATGACATCTCACTCTTCCCATGCATTTTGACTGTTTGATGACAAAGATTACCAGAGTAGATTGTTTGACAGAACAAAACCCATTTTGGTTTTAAAATATGCTTTACCAAGGATATTTATGTTATTAGAGGATGTTTTTGGTTAAGCTTTTATTATGAATATGATGTCATAGTGAGTCCCTAACAAAATTTTAAGCAATTTAAAACATAGATGATTAAAATAAGATTACTTTTCTATAATTTTTCAATTTGATTTAGTTTCCACTTATTAAATTGGGTTTCAAAAAATACAAATATTTATTTTATTTTAATAAACTTTTAAAAAGTTACAATGAGGGCAAATTAATATTTCACTGAAAGACTTTCACTGGGGACATCACCATCACCACCACCACTACTACCACCACCATCATGGGAATTACAGTAAAGGAGACAGTGTATACTATGTTAATGTATCCTTATGATAGTATGTCCAATAACAATAAAAAAAATATAATTAATAAAATAATAATGAAAACTGCAACCACTTCATTAACTTTAATCATCATCATCATCATCATCAACACTGCATTAACAACAACTATCACATAAATTACTAGAGGAAATCATTGCATGCATATTTTATATATGCTACTTTAAATAAGTATAAAATGTATAATAATGAAAGACAAAAATTAACCAGTTACATATTTCATTGACGCTCATGCTACAATAGGCAGCCGTAATGAGTATTATGTACTTGACTTAAGGGCTTCACAACTATTTATTAATTCATTGTCCATTCATGCACTTATTCCTTGATTCATCTACTTATTCCTCAATTTATGCATTCATTCTCTGGAAATAAATAACAGTTTCTAAAGTTGCATAATATATTAACAAATGTCAGTCAGATATATCCAGCGTACAACAAAGTTCAGTCTGGTGTACCTTTCTTTACCATTGTTTACTTTAGTGCACTACCTTGTTATCAAAAAGGTACTTATTACTGTACCTTGTTATGAAAAGAGTACTTATTACCTTGTTGTCAAAATGATACTTACTACCTTGTTATCAAAAGGGTACTTATTGCCTTGTTATCAAAAGGGTACTTATTGTCTTGTTATCAAAAGAATACATATTACCTGTTATCAAAAGAGTACTTATTACCTTGTTATCACAAGGGTACTTATTACCTTGTTATCAAAAGGGTAATTATTACCTTGTTATCAAAAGGGTACTTATTACCTTGTTATCAAAAGGGTACTTATTACCTTGTTATGAAAAGAGTACTTATTACCTTGTTATCAAAATTGTACTTATTACCTTGTTATCAAAAGGATAATTATTTACCTTGTTATCACAAGGGTACTTATTACCTTGTTCATTTCATTTGTGCATTAATAAAGAACTCATGTCTAGTTGAAACATAGTGCACAAGAAGTGTACTGTGTGCAAGGTTTTTGCTTAGGTGCAACTGTAGATTTAATCTTTGCAGTAAGCAGGTATATATCAGTTGAGCCTACAGAGCTGAGTGTCATTTCCACTTGATATGTACAGTACAGCTTGTACAAGAACATAACATAGCATATGTTAGACCTAAATACATCTGCACTATACACCAGCACTGCTGTCATTTACACCCAATAAGCACACTGTACAGCCCGTGTAAGAATGCAACCTAGCATATATTACTGACTTACACTCAGCTAGACTCTACACCAGCACAAGCTGAGTGTCATTTACACCTGATTAGTACAGTATAACCCATGTAAGAATATAACACGGCATGTAATTGATGTACTTTCAGCTGCAGTCTACACAACACATCATTTATACCTAGCAAGTACAGCATAGCACATGCAAGAGTATAAAACAGCATGTGTAATTTACCTGCACTACCGTAATCTGTACTCTAAAACAGCACAAGTTGAGTGCCATTTGCACAAAATGAGTAACTTAGCCTTTATGAATATATTTTACAGTCCTAAACTGAAAGGTACTCTACAACAGTACAAATAGTGTCATTTACACCTGACACATACAGTACAACATGTGCAAGAATGACAGCATGTTTTTGACCTAGAGCTGTGTTATTTACACTTGAGAAGTACACTAGAGCCCATGTAAAACTAATAACACAGCATGTTAATGATCTACACTTGACTGCACTCTACACCAGCACAAGTTGAATGTCATATATATATATATATATATATATATATATATATATACAGTAAATTCACTACAACACATGGAAGAATAAGACAGGGTATGTTACTCACCTACAATCATCTGCAGTCTCTACCTGCACAAGTTTAGCATTATTTACATCTGTCAAATACAGTGTAGCTTGTCTACAAATCTAACAGAGTATATCTTATTGCTCAACACTCACACCCAACACCTGTACACATGTAACATGGTAAATTCACTTAAAGTGTGCTCCAACATATATTGGAATCAATTTAGTCAGGTTTCAACAGTTTCTTTGTTTTATTTACCTGTTTTTGTGGTGTGTTTGAAATAGTTCATAACAGCATGTGTGAGTAATTCCTTTCTTCAGACAGGTTTATTATCATTTTAAGTCGACATAAAATATTGATGTCCTTAAAGATTCAAGATCATTTTTGCGGTGTGGCATAGTCCAGTTATTTTCTAAACTTATATATTCTGCCACTTCTTTGGAGCAAGGTGATACTTTAGATTTATTTATACCTTTGTGTACTTGAGTTGTATTCTTCAAGGCTATAGTCATATTAGAAACTTTACTTTGTGAAGACTGTTTCTGTTTCCTAACTCCTACCACGAATATAACAAGACAAATCACAGAGCAAACACATGCTGCCCCTATTCCCCATTTCTGTTCAGGTGAAAGCATATCTTCATCTGGAGATGCATCTAAAATGTAAAAGATAATGGCATTAAAAATGTACTGGTGTATGTTAATGGAATGTGCTTTCCTTTGTTACTGGTGTCAGGGACTGTATATGTTAGTCTTGGCTTGAGTGGTAAAATTTTTTATGACTTGTATTGAATGTTACGTGTTGGTCTTCAGGTTGAGAAAACTGCGGTTCTTGAAGAAAAATATGGGGCAATAGTAGTCATTCACCAACTCAAGTTTATGTAAAACAAAAATTGGAATCAAACCAGGGGCAAAACAGGATACAAAGTATAAACAAATATTTTGATTGAACTGAATTTTGTAACATAATCTTTAGCATTAAACAGAAATCAAAAGCAGCAATTTTTTTCTTTTTGTAAATATAAAACTTTAATGTTTATTAGCTTCTGTTCATATATAAAATATATAGTGTTATGCATATTTAATTTGTATTATGTGCTTAATTTTTGTCATGGCTCTAAATTGTAAAGCAACTGTTTACATAGTTCACTATTGTCCATGATTGTAAGTTGTAAACATGTTTACATAGCAAGAGTTCAAGGTCAGTCTTGTTTACAGTTAGACTAGGTCTTTTGATTAGAAAATCTTCAGATTCTATTACATTATAGGTCAAGTGAAAATGAGTATAAATAAGGATTTGATAAATAATTCATTCCTCTTTTAGATCTGTCTCTGGGAATCCAGTTGTGTTGTCAGATACGATTCAAGAGGAATTATTTATTTAAAATATTCATTGGAATTACTGAAGTGCTCATTCACTTTTTGTATTTATGTAAATTATTTTGGAATTTTGTGATCTCATTCAAAGACATTCCGGATTGCATGATTGTGGTACATCAGAACATTAAAACTGTTGTAACTCATTCAGAACATTTAATATTTTTAGTCATGTGATCAGACATTTAGGAATATTTGGGATTCATTTCACAATACTGTAAGTGTCTCTTGAATTTTCTCATTGTATTGTAGAGAAATAAAACAACTTGCTGGTTGATTTTACTTAAATTGTTGATTTCACTTCCTTCTGTTACACATTTGAAGACCTAGAGTTGTAACAATAGACAAACATGTATTTATGGATATACATGTTTACAGAATGTATGATATATGACTACCCTTATGTGAGCATGCTAATTCTGTTTCTATATATGCTCTGTGCACTGAAAATGATAAATTTATGGAGTGGAGAAAAACAGTTTAAATCTTTTCTTTATGCTCCTGTCATAACTGGAATGGGCATACAAGTGTTATCTGTGTGTGTCCATCATGTCATGCCACTTCTGTTACAAATTTCTTTTCCACTCCATAACTTTAGAGGGATTCAATGGGTGGAGGCCAAATTTGATAGGAAGCTTTACATTAAGTGACAACCTAGGTCATGTGTGTGTGTATATATATATATATATATACATGTATATCATTGTCCCCTTCCCCTTTATAATTAAATTGAGAAGGCAGTCAATGTTTCAAATTAGCAATGTTTTTGGTGTGTAATGTGAAGTATTATTTTATATTTATGCAAGATAAGTGTATCAATATTTGTGCAAGGTGTCACTATACTGACCTGATTTAAGAAAAAGACAGATAATAAAAAAAAACACCAGCACCCACATCGATCCATTCCAAAATGTCCATGATACAGTTAACTATATTCTGTTGCATAATCTGGTTTTTTAATGAATGAGAATTAAGTGTTAAAGATCTGAACAAAAGGAAAATCTGTCAAATTTATGAAAATCTGTCAAATTTATGATTTTTTTTGACTGATTAGGTTTTAATTTGGTATGATGCTGTACTGCACAGCAACACAAGTAGGTTATTTAGTGCTGGGGCAGTTGATGTGAAGTGCCTTGCCCAAAAGACACACCGCAATAGCTAACCCAGGCTGAACTGATGTTAAGATTTGAACTACACCTTTAAGGTTGTGAGTGAAAGACACTAACCACTGAACCACTGTGGCTATAGACTGATTAGGTAAAATTAGATGGTTTCCTCTGGGTTCTGTTATAAAGAGATTGTCCAACAATCAAAATTTTTGTTTGTGAGGGCATTTTGTTTAGAATGACCTGTATTGTTTATATAGATATGCAAGATATAAATACACAATATAGCCAGTTGATTTCCCACACCATTTTTTGTTTAGCAAGTAGATCAATTTGATCAACTCTTTTATGCATGCTTTTATCTGTACATCTTTTCTATCTGCTGCAATCCAGTAAATATGTATATCAGCAATTATAACATCCATTATGGGTACATTTTGAAGCTATACATTGCTGCATATGTAGCAGTTGACCTTGAAATTAAATGATAACTTGTTATGGGAAACTGTCCTAAACTGAATGCTCTATATGTGTCTCAACAGACTAGCCACACTGAGTGTTCTGTAACCCAGATGTCTCTGCAGACTAGCCACACTGAGTGTTCTGTAACCCAGATGTCTCAACATACTAGCCTCACTGAGTGTTCTGTAACCCAGATGTCTCAACAGACTAGCCACACTGAGTGTTCTGTAACCCAGATGTCTCTGCAGACTAGACACACTGAGTGTTCTGTAACCCAGATGTCTCAAAAGACTAGCCACACTGAGTGTTCTGTAAGCCAGATGTCTCTGCAGACTGGATACACTGAGTGTTCTGTAACCCAGATGTCTCAACAGACTAGCCATACTGAGTGTTCTGTAACCCAGATGTCTCAACAGACTAGCCACACTGAGTGTTCTGTAACCCAGATGTCTCAACAGACTAGCCACACTGAGTGTTCTGTAACCCAGATGTCTCAACAGACTAGCCACACTGAGTGTTCTGTAACCCAGATGTCTCTGCAGACTAGACACACTGAGTGTTCTGTAACCCAGATGTCTCTGCAGACTAGACACACTGGGTGTTCTGTAACTAAGGTGTCTTTGCGGACTAGACAAACCGAGTGCTCTGTAACCCAGGTGTCTCTGCAGGCTAGCCATATATTTTCCATTTGGTCACAATACAGCTATTATAATAACAATCAAACCTCATTACACATGTCACCTCTAAACAGATAAGCTTTTGAGTCCCAAAGTGTTTAACAGAGAGGTGAAGGTAGAAAAGAGAAAACTTTCCAGCAGAATGTATTCATATTTCTGTTTACATGCATAATGAATAAAATGAACCAATAAAATAGGAAGGGACGTACCTCTTCAAAATCACAGCATGATTACTGAGTGACATGCACAGGATCACTTGATGTTAGTAATGTCTGCCAAGTTTTATGGTTATTTATTAAAAGCTGTGGCTCAAGTTATGAATATAGAAATGATCATATTTAGTACATAAATTTAGTATCAGCAAAAGGGTATGACTTGAAAATTGCATTGGAGCATGATGACAGTGACTTGCACCTGCGTACCTAAGTTCAGAAATGCTGCCATGATTTAAAGAAATTCATTTAAAGAAGCAGGACTTGTTTGGTGTAAATTGTGTTATATATATATATATATATATATATATATATATATATATATATATATATACCAAAAACTGTAATAACTCCTGAAAGATTCATTGAAATGTGTGTGGACTGAAATATATGTTTATAGATACACCTGATGTCAATAATGTACACTGAGTTAGACACAATCCATGATAAAATCTTGAAGTAGTTGCATGCACAAGAATTTCAGGACTGCCAGACAAACCTAATACAATATGCCCCTGCAATACTTGTAGCAGGAGGATTTGAAACTGGACAATTACTAATGCACTGTAATGGTATCACCATGACAGCTTTAAATACAGGTTGTACATAGGCTGGACGTTCTTTTATTTCTTAAATTTCAATCAAAAGGAATCTTGTTTGGCTGCAGAGACCTTCAATACATACAATTTTGAAGTGAATGAACTTGTCTGGCAGCAGAGACCTTCAATACATACAAGTTTGGAGTGAATGAACTTGTCTGGCAGCAGGAGACCTTCAATACATACAGGTTTGGAGTGAATGAACTTGTCTGGCAGCAGAGACCTTCAATACATACAAGTTTGGAGTGAATGAACTTGTCTGGCAGCAGAGACCTTCAATACATACAAGTTTGGAGTGAATGAACTTGTCTGGCAGCAGAGACCTTCAATACATACAAGTATGGAGTGAATGAACTTGTCTGGCAGCAGAGACCTTCAATACATACAAGTTTGGAGTGAATGAACTTGTCTGGCAGCAGAGACTTTGAATACATATAACGTTGGAATAAAAAAATCAATTGTCAGGTAGCAGAGACTTTGAATACATATAACGTTGGAATAGAAAAATCAATTGTCAGGTAGCAGAGACCATTAATACACACAACTTTGGAGCACAAGATCTAAGTCTAAGATACAAGTCTAAAAGGCAAGGTTTTGGTAAACATCGTATTTCATTTCAGGCTTTGAATATTTGTAAGAAAATGTAATAACTCAAGAATCAAAGCTGACCAGATCAAACCACCATCTTGGTATACAGTTAATATAATTTATATCCATGTTTAAAATAATTTAAGGTATTTCTTTTTTAACCAGAAAGTTCTATAAATTAGCAGTCAGGCCAGTTTAAAGTTCTGTGAGGCTGGTACTTTTTTTTTTAACTACTTGTTAAATTCAGTATAGATCAAGAACAAAATAAAGATTTGTATGCATTTTCATTAAAATCATCCTATAGTGCTAGTTATTTCATGATTATGTCAGCTATGCATAAATCTCATATCAGGATTTTGTTGGTGTCAGATTGAAGCCTAATTTGTTTTGTTTTACAGTTCCTGTGGGAACTTTAAAAAAGGACCTTTTACAAGTTCTTGTGGGAATTTAAAAATGGACCCACATGTGTACAAGTTTGTGTGGGAACTTAAAAATGGATGAACTTGCATGTTTGTTTGGGAACTTAAAAATAGATGAGCTTGTATGTTTGTGTGGGAACTTAAAAATTGACCAACTTGCATACAAGTTCCAGTGGGAACTTAAAATTGGATCAACTGGTATAAAAGTCTAATTCAGTCATTATCAAAATATATCTTGGATATTTAAAGAGAAAAAAACCCTGAAAATTCAGCACACTATGATCTAATCAATGTTTGTAATTGAGGGGCAAATGAGTATTGATATACATGTATTTGAGATGTTATACATGTTGACAAGAGTATGTAGTATTGCATACAGTCATGAGAGGTGTTATACATGTCAACAAGAGTATGTTGTATTGCATAGTTATGACAGGTGTTATACATGTTAACAAGAGTATGTAGTACTTGCATACAGTCATGAGAGGTGTTATACATGTCAACAAGAGTATGTAGTATTGCATACAATTGTGAGAGGTGTTGTACATGTTAACAAGTATGTAGTATTGCATACAATTATTAGAGGTGTTATACATGTGAACAAGAGTATGTAGTATTGCATACAGTTGTGAGAGGTGTTATACATGTTAACAAGAGTATGTTGTATTGCATACAGTTATGAGAGGTGTTATACATGTTAACAAGAGTAGGTAGTACTTGCATACTGTCATGAGAGGTTTTATACATGTGAACAAGAGTATGTAGTATTGCATACAATTATAAGAGGTGTTATACCTGTGAACAAGAGTATGTAGCACTTGCATACAGTCATGAGAGGTGTTATACATGTTAACAAGAGTATGTGGTATTGCATACAATTGTGAGAGGTGTTATACATGGTAACAACAGTATGTAGTACTGCATACAGTCATGAGAGGTGTATACATGTTAATAGAGTATGTAGTATTGCATACAATTATGAGAGGTGTGAAACATGTCAACAAGAGTATGTAGTATTGCATATAGTTATGAGAGGTGTATACATGTCAACAAGAGTATGTAGTATCGCATACAGTTATGAGAGGTGTTATACATGGTAACAAGAGTATGTAGTATTGCATACAGTTATGAGGGGTGTTGAACATGGTAACAAGAGTATGTAGTACTTGTATACAGTCATGAGGGTGAGAGGTGTTATACCTGTTAACAAGAGTATGTAGTACTTGCATACAGTTATGAGAGGTGTTATACATGTGAACAAGAGTAATAATGTAGTATTGCTTACAATTATGAAAGGTGTTATACATGTTAACAAGAGTACGTAGTACTTGCTTGAAATTGTTCGTTGTCGTGTACAATTGCAGGTATAACTGCCAATTGTATTGAAACAATTTATATCTCTACAGCATTGATGCTGGTGCAGCTTGCATTCATCATTATCTGAAATGAAAACAACAGCTAATTACACACATGTGGCCTTTGGTGATGGATTTTTAAAACTTGGACATATGAGTATCATTGGGCCGCCACCAGTATACTTCAAGGAGTGTATCATTGGACCACCACTAATGTACCACAAGGGTTGTATCATTGGATCACTACTAACATACCTCAGGGGTTGTATCATTGGATCACTACTAACATACCTCATGGAGTGGGAGTAATTCTTGGAAAAACCCAGTAGTACCCTTGTTTTTGTATTCCAGACCTGTTTATAAACAGTGTACGAACTTCTCAGTCACAAAAAATAAAAAATTGGACAGTTTGTTATTTTGAAGGTAAGATTCACATAAAATAGTAAATACTAGACAGTCCGTTACTTTAAAGGTAAGATTCGCACAGTGTTACTTTAAAGGCAAGATTCACATACAATAGCCAATACTGGACAGTGCGTTAATTTGAAGGTAAAATTTACATAAATGTTAGATAGCTACTGCATAGAATACAGCTATCACTTCAGTTTGGTCCTGAAAATATGGAAGACGTTTAACTGATATTACGTAACCTAATGCATTTTTGTAAAGGCTTACTCATACAATTAGCTTACTTACCTAAAAAATTCAATTTTATTAACAAAATAATTGAACTCTATCCAATGAATACACAGGGTGTTAGACTTGGCCAATGAGGGTACACGAGAATGCTTGCCAGTAGCTTCTCGTGGGTTGTTGGTTCTTTCTGTGTCACCATGTATAGTTTATCTTATGCTGAAAAGTGGCGTGAAACCCCATAACAACAACATCACAAATATCATATTGTCCTTGATTTGTTTATGCATTAAATTCTCAAAGTCAGATTCAGAGGTTAAAAGGACAAGGTTCTTGATCATTTCTTTGTCAGACAATAAATAATGTCACCAACTAAGTATCATTCAGAGGTGACTAAGTCTTGTTCACACAGTTTACTTGTTGAACCATTAAAAGATGTCAGTTAAGCTTGTAACAGCCTGCAAGCTATACCACTCCCAGTTAAGCTGGTCCAATGGGGTTGGGTAATGGTAACTTAATCCTCAAGTAAATTAGATATCAACGATTGGCTTCATGGTATGATATTTCTTTGTTGTCCTGTGATAAAAGATTTGCCATACATTACCATGAAGCAATACATGTGACGCTCGATTTATGCAATAGATATGTTCCTGGGGTTATGGCATACGTCAAAAATATTTTCCGCACAATACTTGTAACTTAAGGAACTTTTTGGGCAAACTATGACTCTAAGTTCTCAAGGAATGATTATTTATGCATAATTTGCAAACAGATTAATACATATAATACGTATGTGAGCTGCATGGAAGTCGCAGCACATGGCGCCAGTGATGGTATACAAACAAGCAGATTGGCACGATTTGAATGTTATTTCTTCTTTATAAATGACGTTAAAATTAAATAGTGTAAATCGAATTGGTGTATAGCAAGCATTATCCATGTGTTAAAAAGCAGTTCAGCAACATCTGTATTGCTTTAAAAAGCAGTTCAGCAACATCTGTATTGCTTCGATGCAATTTATGGCAAATCTGGTATGTAGTCATTTATATTGTGGAATGATATTTGCCAAGTCCATATCTTTTCTATTTTCCAACGTACTGATTCCAAAAATGCACTTCGGCCTTCATTCATTAGATATACTGTTAAATGGCCAAACTTTATTCTGTTACCAATCAGAAAATTGAATAACATAGCCATCAATTTGTATTTCAAAGTTATTTAAAAGTTTTAAAATGAGGGTTATTTTACATAGTCGTATTCACTAAACTTAAAATTGTTTCATATCTTGTTTGTATTGATCAGTTAGTAATTGTTGAACTCTTGTAGCAGGATCAGAAATAGACAAGCCCATCTCAACTATGCCCGATGCGAATCACAGTGTCTGGGACCCTGTCCTGCCATTTAATCCTCATCAGTTTTCCAAGGCAAACCATGTAAAAATGGTTCAGCTTCCTGACACGGCGCATACATACCAACCATCATGTTTTTAACGTAATCAATGCGCTTTTTTCACCAGATTACGTCTTATGCTCCCCTGTGTATGGACTGCGCTTTTCCGGTACATTAAAAATTAAAATAGAAAAAAAACCCCAAAAACAAATAGTTGTATTTGTCATTTATATAATATTGTTTTAATTCCCCCATCTAAATAAAATTTGAGAATATTCTAAAAAGAAAGACAGGTGCATGAGGATAACATAAGAGCTCATTTGTCGAGCATAGACCTACATGTAATTTCCAAATTTTCTATTTATAGCAACTGTAAATGACCCATTTCCAAGAAAAAGCATCCGATGTTATAGAAGGTACGAAGCAAGATGATGAAATGGCTATTACTTGTCTCCAGTATACTAATGTATCACTCTTAAGTTTTGGCTAATGATGTAATACGGAAACTGAATCTCTTCCTTTTATGATTATATTAAAAGGGACAGAATGATTTATATAGCTGCTAATTCGACCTTTACAAATACAATACTTTATTGGTCAGGAATGTGTTTAAAAGGAGTCTTAATATTTTGCAAAAAGGTCAGATAAATTGATCCTGAAAAGTGTGCAATTCAACAATATGCCAACAAAAAAAAAAAGATATTATTGTGGAAATATTACCTAAAATGTTGATTTACAACGGTATAAGATAAACTAACAGTTTACAAGAGCAACTAAATTATTCTGCAATAAACAAGAAAATAGCTCGTATAAATAATATTAGTGCAAATGTTTTATAATGATCACCATTGAAAACAGAAGGCAACAAACTTAACAAGCTAACATTCAGGAGCAGGCATTATAGAGAATATCTTTATGGGCAAAAGATTTTTGCAAAAATGCTAGATTTATAGTAGTCTTTTGCTCAAAGATCAAAGGCTATGGAACTAGTTCGATGACTGATGCAGTTGGAACTAGTGTGATGACTGATGCAGTTGGAACTAGTGTGATGACTGATTTAGAACCATCAGTTATTATAGATGAATTAGATGATACACTAAAATAAAAACGTCAGCTTTTAATGAGGCTGGAATATCCTTTTGACTACAAGATACAAGGCGATTAACTAGGAAATTAATTAGTTAATCCATATACATAAAGTAAATGTTATCAACTAAACCATCTTCATCATCAAATATTATCAACTAAACCATCTTCATCATCAAATGTTATCAACTAAACCATCTTCGTCATCAAATGGTGAAAGAGCAACCTTTTTATCTTGGCATCATATATCTCGTGGCGATTTATAGTTTGGTTAAATAAACAATCCTTGTACGTATCTAGTTTGAGATTTCTTTTATCAAGATGTTTTAATACCTTTGCATACATCATATTTGTACTATATCACCTATAAAGCAAATAACTTCTTGTATTGATATGCCATTCATTTCATCTTGAGCAATCCAACACCTTTTTTGTTGGGTAAAGTTATTTAATAAATATTATCATTTTTGTTATCGCTGTGTCGTAGAGTTGTATATTTTGTTTGATATATTTATATAGGCAGTTTGTTTTAACACGTATTAATGGATAATTTGTAACGGTTATTAACAGCTTCTTTTCGTCAGAATATTGGTTGTCTAGCTGGTTGTAGTAAAATTCATAATCAGCAATTTATTCACGTATAACAGTGTAAAGCAATTATACACTGGTTTGGCTAATATTATTTTCTGGGTCTTTAAACTAACTAATGTCATCTAATAAAACATCCTTTTGAAATTTGAAATATTTCTTTTCTTCAGTGCTTAATTTCACGTCAGTTTCCTTTCTTACATTTTCCATGTGTTTTTCAACGACAGGATTATTCATTAAGTTAAAACACTTTTCGAAGTTGTTAGTTGTTTTTTGTCTGAAAGAGATACAAAGTTCAATGTATGGTTTCATCCAAGGCTCTTGATCGAATATAATTGCTCTATGTTTAACTTTTACTTTTATTCCAAACTAAATATACCACTTCAAATTACGATGGAGAGTAACATATCTTACTTTGTATTTTAACATGCTTAATAAATTAGGTACTTAAAGTCTTATAACCTTTTTGTTATCTTCTATCAATTTATTTTGTAGTGGAGATAAATTATCCTCACTAGAAATTAATGTATCTGGTACCAAATTATAATTTTTCAAATTTTTAAATAATCTGCAAATATGTCGGTACTTCTAAATGTGTTTCTTGAACTTATCTAAATGCAATTTTATCACTTCAAGACAGTAACTTTCCTTTTCCTTGTCAAGTCTTTAACAGGTATTAATTAACCTTGACCATCACATATCATATCCTACTTTTTTATTTAGAACATCCTACTTGTTCTCTAAAACTGTGTTATTTACCTCTCTGCTCACACTTCTCTCAGCTATTTGGTCGTCGTTATAATACTCATGAATTGCTTGAGGATATCTGTTAGGTGTCGTACTTATTCATCCTCTATTTCTGGATTCAGTTACTAAAACATATCAAAATCACTTACCAAGTCTAATTCTACCTTCATTATTTTCAACTAGCAGCAGGAGATAGTCCAGGTGCACAAAAATAATATGCTAGGTCTAGTTTAAATTATGAATACAATTATTCATTCCCAGTCTCCTTTCACAGATATGACATATATTGATGGAAATGTATTATTCTTTACTTTTATTACTGAATTTCTTTTCATCAGCGTTGTTTGATCTTGGTTGTTCATAAACAGGTTTAACAATTGACCATGTATATTCATGAAATCTAAATATAGTCTTCTCTGTTACCTACTAGCTTATATGCTGATTAAAACTACTCCTGCCATATTTTTGGTATTTTTTATTGTCCATGATGTATTGGATGTCATGACGGCTTCGCTAAATCAGTAATATTAGCTAGTGACTCAGTAATGCTTTTCAAATCGCAATAAATAATGAAGGATCTTTGAGTTAGTTTTTGTAGTTTTTAAAATTAACGCAAATATTTTCTTTTGGCAGATTGTCTGTTGTGTTAGATGTTTAGTTACATAATGTTTTTGTTCTTGTAATTTTAATTAAGATTGTTTTTTAAAAGTCAAGCGCTTCTTATCAAATGTTTTAATTCTTGTGTTTCTTTTCTCTTGAGGTGTTACTAATCTTGATAAATCCTTCATCACCCAATAATGACAATTATCATTTTTATTCTTTCAAGTATGATTAAAAGATCCATCTCTCTTTCTTTTACCATGATGCAGTCTGGTCTTATGTTTTCTTTTATATGATAGTCATTCACTGATAAATTCAAGTCATTTTCAAATGTTTTCATATCTTGTATATTTATTACCCGATGTTAATATTTATTAAGTTATATTTGTTATGGCCTGTACGTATTATCTCTGAGTAACTTTATAAGTTGTATCTATTGTAAAAGAAAACATCCATTATCACTATTCTGTACAATGATGCACATTTTCTTAAGTTTATCCAATCCGGTAAATCTAAGTATAATTTCTGCGCTATTGGGATAAATTTACCAACCTTTAAAGTTTATATAAATTATCTATTAACAAAATAATGCGTATCTAAACTTACTTCCTACTTAGATTATATATCTAGTATCTGTTTATGTAATGGCCAACACTGCTTAATAGGGTTAAAGCAGCCGTTTCCGATTTTTTTTCTGTTTTTCATGATATATGTCACAGTGTTCGCTGACTGTCTTCGTTATTTCGTTCATCATGCACTCGCTGTTCTGTCGGAATGTGTTGTATCTACTTCTTTGGGAACGAGAACATTTTTTTACTCAGTCGTTGCCCCACCGCTACAAACGCCTTTGTTGTTGAACATACTGCCATCACGTGATACCGGCCTGTCTACCCGTTTATGCTATGACTGACCATCATTAATTACATTAAACAACCACTAGTCAGTGCCCCATACTACATTGTGCACCAGACTGAGAGACCTTGTCTACATTCTTATTCAGTTAAATGTAAACAGTAGCGAGAAAAGAAATGTTTTATTTTTTTCAAACCCTGACATCGTAGAACAGGAAGAAAAATTCAAGTTATCTCCCGTTCGCCCTTTTCTTCATATCATTTTGAAAACTCGACCGTCAATTTCAACAATTTAATTCAAACTTCTCTTCAGTCGTATCCTTCGAGTCAGAGCAGCAACTGCGCATTGCATTTTTCAACGCCTTATCAGTTTGGCCACGGGAACAGCGCACATAAATGGTCAACTTTATAAATGGTCAGGATATCAACATATTTTTTCTAACGGAAACACGACTAAAACCATCAGGCCAAAATGAGCGGATCTAAAATACTCTGTATTCCATCAATTCATTACACCGTCACTCCCGTGGAGCTGGAATTGCTGTCATCGCAAAGAACTCTATACTCGAAGTCATAATTACACTGCAACCTTCAAAGTCTGCTTGAACTAGTCGAAACAACCCTCACAATTTAACGAAGGTCAGTCCATTTCTTTTTCCTCAACCACCCTCCTCCTAGTTACCCCCCCCCCCCCATCCCCAACTGACTGAATCTCTATTTCTGGAGAAGTTTCCAAAGATGGAAATTCGTTCGGTGGCATTTTGATTATTCTTAGAGATTTCAGCTTTCGGTTTGGCAGTCCTGAAATCCCGTACACATCAAAACTCTAAGATTTCATTCACGTATTAAACCTCAAAAAATCAGTAACCCAACCCACCCATAAACATGATCGCAATTTGGACTGGATTCTTCATAGACCTGATAATAATATTCTATAGTCTTCATCGGTGTCCCGCGAACTCATATCAGATCACCTCTGCGTAATATGCCATCTTGACGTATCAGTCCTCCATCTTGGTTTGCAACATAGAGAAAAGACAGCAGGATGGAGATGAGCCAACTAATGCACGTCCTCCAAGAAGCAGCCAACAACTTTGTTACGTCCGACAGATGAAGAACTTGATCAGTGCTTGCGTTCATTGTTTGATGAACATACTTCAGCAACCAAGTGAATAGTATCCATTCGGAAGTGTTCTGCATGGTATACATAACTGTCAAGGACCAGCGTCACGCTGCTAAAAGAGAACGCCGTAAGGCTGAGAGTCTTTGGATTAAACTAGGTCTTAATGTTGATAAATAAGTCTATGAAGCCGCTAAAAGTAATATCAACACAGTTCATGCAGCGAAATCGTCATAATTCACTACTAAGAGCACTGAAATTTTCAGCAGCGAATTTAAAAGAGCTCTTCGATATTACTAACAAGCTAATATTAAGGAACAAATGTACAACACTTCCAACGAACATCTTTGCAGTCGACCTTCCGAACTTGTTTGCGAGATAAAGTGCAAACAATGAGAGATCAACTTAACACAATTTCAGTCGACTCATCGTCACCACACAGATGTGATAAGGAATTTCAAAGCAACCTTTGGCAGCGTTTGAGCCTGTTTCTATGAATTTCTTATGTACAATCATGATGAAGTGCGCCCGAAAGTCATTTGAACTTGATCCTCTTTCCGATATCACTGCAACCTGAGCGCATAGACTCAATACTGCCTTCACTAACCGATGTGCACACCACGTCTACATAATTACACCCATCTTCTGACACTCGTACTCTCAATACTCCAACTATAAACGCAAAAACGTTCTTTTGCGGACCTGGCCTTGCTACCTGGAACTAATTGCCTCTTGAACTTATACATAGTGATACTGTCATCTCATTCAAGAGTGCTCTGAAAACTCATAGTCTGCCTGTATAATTTCACAGTGTTTGTTTTTATCATCTCTCTCTCTCTCTCTCTCTCTCTCTCTCTCTCTCTCTCTCTCTCTCTTATATCCTTACCCTGACAGTCCCCTGTAGTTTTATTGTAGGTATATCCACTAGGACAGGAACAGTTGTACCCGTTCACTTGGTCTTCACAAGTTGAATTTCCCAGACACGGATTGCTCTCACATTCGTTTATGTCTGCAATGAAGAGACATTTACGGATGAGCATCACATTAAACCATTATTGGCACATTTGCAATATTAGCTGCATTTATACTTTCCACTATAGCTGTTATGTTGTAATAATAATAATGATAATGATACTTTAGTTAATAAGTGTAACGAATTTAAAACACACGAGCTCCCGCACTACCTACAGAGGAGAACCTGACAAAGATTCACGAAAGAAATCTGTACATTATATAATAATCTATGGAATATAAAATACTCGCTCATATATACCGTCCATCGTTTTCAACTCTACACACACACACACACACACACACACACACACAACAACAACAACAACAACAACAAAGCACAACAATCAAATAAAAGGGAAAATAATCACGGAAAGATCTTTGTTAATAAACAAAACTTATGAGAAAAGAATGAAGTACATTGTCACACATACATTTTATGCACTCATATCTACAAACATTATACCACTAATTCACTTTGACTCGTCTTCACTAACCAAGGTTCCGATATGTTAAACCTATCTACACCTTGGCGGATCGAGCAGATATTTTTGTGCTTCGGCTCCGTAAATTTCATTAGATGCGGCGGCAGGCAACCGCATCCAAACAAAATTAACTTATTCAAATTTGAACACTGTTCCTATATGGTTCAGACAAGGGGAGCACATAACTTGAATGGACTCGTAAATAAGCAATTTTCCACTGCCGGTCTGTGTTTGTACAAATACTTTTCACTCAAATACACGTGTAATTGCTTCTCTCTGGTACGTAGTCATACTTTCGATGTTAAACTCACAAAGTATCCTTTTGAAATCAATTGCCTCCACAATTTTCGGCCGATGTTGAAATCAATTGCCTCCACAATTTTCGGCCGATGTACAATGCACCGCTGTTACACGCTACTGGTTAAGTTGGTATTACATAGTAAGGGAGGCAACTCATAAAACTCAATAGATGTTGCTAGGACAAAGCACTAAAATATCTGCTCGATCCCGTCAAGGTGTAGATAGGGTTAACATAGCGGAACCTTGACTAGCGAAGATCACTTTGACTCCTCTTACTTTCATTATTTCACAGCTGCCAAAAAATCTAGTTTCAGAGAGAGAGAGAGAGAGAGAGAGAGAGAGATATCATACCTTGACATTTATTAGCAGTGAGATTGTAGAAATAGCCGGTGGAGCACGTGCAGTTATAGTCATTTATCAGGTTCTCACATGTAGCACCAGGGCAAGGGTTACTGGCACATTCATTTATGTCTGTGGAAGAAGGAAGAATGTGGCACTAATATTTTTGCCTCTACGTTTTATATTCGTTTCTCATTCATGTAAAAAAAAACTATTTCTTCTTTCTTTAGATACTTTATCATGTCGTTAGTATACCTTTAACACACACACACACACACACACACACACACACACACACACACACACACACATATATATATATATATATATATATATATATATATATATATATATATATATATATATATATATATATATATATATATATACAAAAATACAATTTGTTTTCCTTTCATGCAGGATTGGATTCGGGAATGAATCATATTTCTGATGTTAATGTTAATGTGATCGGGCGAAGCATTCAACGGAGAAATAAGAGCAGCAAATATCAAGCAGAGCATGGCAAAATTATATTGTGTTAGGATATCAGAGACAAGAAACTGCATCTAACGAGGTCATGGTCTCGGTGTTAGGCTCTCTTATATATTCTTAAAGACCCGCTGTTTATTGTTTCGTTGATAATTTTGAATTAAAGATAGAGATCTTATGCAATTAATTTCTGGATGTGGCTTATAATATAAAAGTTATTAATACAAAGAACTCAGATTTTTTTGACTGCACAATATTTTCTTAATTCTTTCCAATAATTACCAACATTTTTATTCCTTTTTTTTCTGTCCATATATCGATGACCATGTGGTATGTGGGTATAGCATTAGTTTTTGTAGTTTCATAAATTTTCTTTGGTTCATTTAGTAACTTATCGCAAATTCTCTGCTCTATAATCGCTGCTTACTGAATCTGCAGTTCTATTGATACGGGAATAACCTCAAAGAATGTAGTGAAACTATCTATTTATATGATGACTTCATCATTAAATCGTCATTTAGATGATACGAATTAAAAATTTAACAAAGGACAACCTACCTGTCTCACAAAGTTGGCCAGTATACCCAGGGATACACGTGCAGTTATAGGTGTCATACTTGGAAGACGAAGTGCACGTACCACCGTTCTGACAAGCTGAATTGTTGCAGGCATTTATTCCTAAAGACCGTGGCAAAATCATACATATACAGTCTAATATGTTACATTTTCTTCAACACATACACGCTTCAACGGGTAATATAGTTTGATTCATTGACTGATTAAAAAGGGTGGATTAGCGTGGTCACTGAGGGGTACTGACTTTTGACTGGAACACGTACACTTTTGAGCAGTGGCGTACTAACGGTAAATGGCACCCGGGGAGGGGGGAGGGACGATTATCCCCGCCAACAACTTTCCTTCGATTTAACTTTTATCAGCTGTTTTGGCGCCCCAAGGCATCTGGCGTCTCGGGCAACAGCCCCCCCCCCCTCCCGTTAGAACGCTACAGCTTTTTTGAGAACGCTATCCTGCAGTCTAGTAATCCACTATATGGCAGCAATTCACGTTTTCTTTACAATGGATTTTCACAATATAAATAATATTGTAACTTCACAATCCAATCTTATGCACAGATACTTTTGTCTTCTCCATGAATACCGAGTAAAATGTCCGCATATTCAAGAAATGTAATTGGTGTCCTTAACACTCATTATTAAAACCTATAAAAGTGTCATCGTAAATAATTCCTAACCACCTGTATTTTACAGTGTACGTATTCCATGGTACAGTAACTTAAATAAAAAACTTAACGTTAAACATAAAAAGATGAAGCCAGTTTTTACAGAAGAGACTTATAGGCCAACTCGCTAACACAAATCTCAAAGGACGTTGCATGATTCAACAGTCAACAATGCACGGGAAATATGACTTTAACACTAAACTTCAACAAAATTACTGAAACGTGAAATGTAGGAGTGGAAATGGGGGACAAACGAGGGACTATGGGACTTTAATGTTAAAAATGGGTGTTTGTAATCGGGGGACAAAGGCGATTTTAACATGGCTGGGACTGTCTAGGGACAATGGGAATTTAACATGGGACTGTCTAGGGACAAGGGCGACTTGAACATGGATGGAACTGTCTAGGGACAATGGGAAATGGTATAGGGATTATCTAGGGACAACGGGAGTAAATGAAACAGAGCGGGTCTGTCTAGGGACAAGGGACAAACACAATAGAGACATAGACATAGAGGTATGTATAGAGACATAGATCTATCACACAAACATAGATTTATCTATGAGACATAATCTATCAAACAAACAACTATACAATCATCTAAAAAAATTTCGGCAAGACAGAATAGACATCTTTTCGAGACATATGAGTGGCCCTGAAAAGGACCTTTTAGCATTCTTCTACTTTCTCTCCTCCCTTCTTCTTCTCCACCAACACCTCATCTTTTCCAGGACATTTTTCTTCTTCTTTTTCTCATCTTTGTCCTCCTCCTCCTTCTCCTCTTTTTTCCTCTTCCTTTTTTCTTCTTCTTTCATTAATTTCTCATTGTAAGCTCTCATCTGTTCTTTTTCTTCCTTGTCCTCCTTTTCCTCTTTTTCCTGTGTTATCATTTCCTTTAATCTTTCTTTTGCTCTCCTCAAATTATTTATCTCCATTTTCACTCTGTGTGGCTTATAACATCTATATTCCACCTTTACTTACATTTCTTCTACCATCCCCAAATCATCCACCACCTCTTGCAATTGTTGCATTTTGTCAATGTGAATGCTTGCCATCTTGGTTTGTTCAATGTTGGATGGCGCGAATGACGAATGCTACACTTTATTTACCTCAAACACGGACGCGAAGGGAAACATCCCCTTACACTATTTACACTTATCACATCCCAAACAACCCAAAGCTGTAATAATGTTGACCTAAAAGAAACTTTTTAAAAAAAATATATTTTTTTACTAACCACACACTATTACCAACAAATGACTCCATACAAACACATGGTGGAAAAGGGTATTTTTTAAATAAAATAATCATACACTAACCATTACCTGCAACCACCAATCCTACCAAAACACACACACACACACACACTATCACACGAGCAAAGTGAGTCAGTGTTTATAGTCACACTACTTCACTTTCACATAAAACAAACATTCTTTAGCGTACGGACAAGGGCTTTGTTAAGGAAAAGACACTCACACACACAATACCAAAAAAACCACTAATATTTTTGGGCAACTTGATCAGTCTCTCTTTTCTAAAGATCTGGTTAGCTCTGAGAAGAGCTGTTTCAGTGAACTCCAGTTGCGCCTGTCAATGATTGCACCTCCCAGGACAAGCACCACATACACAACGCCGACTCCAATCATTGTCCCAATTGATTCTTGTTGTTGGGAGTGAAGACGAGGGATAGGTGGCCTCATCATCCCAATTCTAACTTTGAGGGACCATGAAGGCTATTTCCCTCCTTTCTCTGCCGCGTGCCTGCGGATGTTGTCGCCGGCGCTGAGGCTCTCACTCTTGCCGCTGCCTCTCCAATGCCTCATCTCCGTTTTCAATCTGAGGGACAGCGGGTCTCAGTGGTGGTAGTATTGGTGGTGGTGTTTGGCTCCGTGTTGGTGTCCTCACCACAGGTTTCACTTCGCAGCTTTGCCTAAGAATGAGGTGAGATAGGATAGGTCTTCTCTTTTCCTTCTCCTCTTCTTTCTTTTTCTTCTCCTACTCCTCTTCAAGCCTGGCACTTTCTTCTATTGCCTCTATAGCTAGCTCGTCCAGGAAGCGAAGGGCACTTTCCAGGTGCATCTGGAGTTCCAACAGTTTTGCAGTTCTACTCATCGTTTTGGATCTTGATCAGTGAACGATGGGTAGCCAGACTGACGAACGCTACGATTTATATGCCTAACAATATACACATCACAACCAAAACATGGACCACGCAGACAAAAAAGAAACAATCACTTCCACTTTTTTCCTACAAACACACTCTATCAGGACTCATACATACAAACTTAAAACAAACACATACTCACTATCTTACAAGCCAGGGAAACGAAGTGTTTATAGACTCATTTTTATCTCTTGACTTACAAATACACTAACATACCAACATACCAATACACCAATTTGGCAAAAGAGTGGTATCTCTTTTCTAGGGATTTGGGGGTAGTCTTGAAAAGGGCTGTTTTGTTATGTTAGGGTTTTTGCAGTGTCTCTTATTGCCTAAGGTTACGTCCCTGTCTCGCTGCAGGCTTACCGACGGGATATGGCCTGCTTCTGCAGAAGGAGAAGGAGAACTTCTTGGTGTCCACACGGCAGTCCACAAAACCTCTCTCTGGCTCCTGCTGTTGTTGTTGCTGCTGCTCTCTCTCTGCTGTTGTTTCTGCTGCATATATCTCTCTGTTCACATCTTCGTTTCTTGCTTCACTTCTTCTAAAAAGACCTCTTCTATGAGATCTTGCGCCACTTTAAGCATCCTGACATTCTCTATTTCTTCCGGCTGTCGCATCAGGTTTTGCCTGACACGATGTAAATTCACGTGGGCTTCGTTCAGCTTAGCTAATTTCGAAGATATGTTTATCTGCTAACGAGCCAACAATGGATGGCCAGATTGGCGACCGCTTTGATTTATATGTCTCAAACACGTATGCGATAGAAAACATCCCTTCAGTTTTTGGTGGGAACACTATAGCTCACCTAACTCAGAGGGATAGAGAGAAGCGAAAGAGAATATATCTTTATACATTATCCATTATTTAAAACAAACCACGGACAATCATTTTTGTCATAATACAACATTTATATTCAACCAACCAACACACAACAAATAAATAACAATTCATACAATATCAACAATATTTTTAAACAATAACTTATTGACAGGGTTGGCAACGTTGTGAAGTCAAGTTTGACTTCCACTGATTGAGGTCATAGGGCCATTGATGTACACTACGTTTCCTAGCTAAAAACAAGAGGTATCCATAATGGTCACAAAACCAATTATCTACTTTATTATCGTTTCCAGGAGAGTCACGATAAAAATAAGTCAATAAATGTTCTAAGGAATATCCAAAACTGCGTTGATGAAGAACATACATTATTGTCCCCACACCATGGAATCTGTGCCTTGTAATTTCACAATTATTGAATCGTGTCGTCTTGGCATTTCTTCTCATAAAGTCGATGATGTCTTCCAAAGGAGGTAATCATTACGAATCAAAATACTCCACACGGTTATCGTGGGGAAAGTAGACAGATACCTAGTGGGTTCCTGGGAGATGACTGTCGTCGGTGTTGATGACATAAGCTTTGATGGTCTTTAGCGCACACGACAGGATTCCAAGAAGCGGTGTACGAACTGTTTTTCAAAAGGTAATATAGTTCCCAGGTATTGATTTTGTTTTTTCACAGGTGATAATAAGTCATCAATATAATTCTGACTTTATGCTTGAAAATCTCTGTCAAGTAACCACTCTTCGCTTCGTCTCCGTATTCTGTGGAAAGAGAGTTTAGATGCGATGGATCTCTAGAGAAGTCAATGGAGGGGAGGATGGTCACCCAAACTGATGCAACACTGCCTCTTCCGAGATGAGGCACCAAGCTTCATCCAGATACTCGTCCAAGTTTGCTTCTTGACTCATCATTAGGCATTTATCGTTTTGAATTTGAATGGGGGATCGTTTTGACATCCAGAGCAATGTTTCTTGGTCAATGCTTTAATTTTATCTGACAGTATTTGCGCAAAACAGGAAACCAAATAGTCTTTTCTGGAAATCACCATGTCCTCTTCGTATTTGTCTTTTTTGGTGGGTGCTTCTGCTTCCAAGATATCCTCGCATTCCATTTCCAAAGAGGTTCCACCATTCAAAGAGTGATAAGTGTCTTCCGTAGCTTCTAATAGTCTAGAATTGCTTCTCTCAAACTATTGATTTCTATCGTATTGTCGAATTCTGCATACAGGATGTCGTTCACCATCTCCTTCAGTTGCCCTTTAAACTGAAGTTCCACACGCAGTTGGCCGGATTTTATAGGGTGGAAATGTCCCTCGTTGCTGCCTTGATCAGGAGTGAAATCAAAGCCCACAAAGCGTACCCTCCTGCATAATCGTCGTACGAGATGCCGTGACTGGTTTTGGTCCCTAACTGTCCAGTGGCTTCGTACAAGGACAAGTACGACCATAAGCAATTCTTCTGCACAAAGTTAGGTTCGAAAGTCTGGTACACAAGGTCTTGCCATCTCGACTGACTTCGATCTTGGACGCGTGGAAGCGCTGAAATAGGATTTTCATCGTAGACTTCATTGAAGGCTGAATTCTCGACAACACAAATGATTAAACGCTTGGGTAACTGTCCTTGGAACAGATGATATTCGATCATGGATCGCTGTCCAGCGGGAATGGTGAAGGTTTTCTCTTCCACTCGTCGTATTGGATATTTGGCAGTCGTTCTACTCAATGTGTGATTGATTTCGTTTCCCACTTTAAGTAGCACTTCCACGCGACGTACGTAGAGTCGGGCTTCTTGGATGATGATTTTGAAAGTGGCATCAGCTGCAGCCATCAACTGGAAAGCGGCACTGATTCGATTCAATATTAGACAGACAGCCATTCCGTTAGGCAAATACTTGTCTTGCAACCACATGTCCAAACTACAGCTTAGAGCAATTTTGCTTTGATGGTCATTAAAGGCCACATTGTGGGCATCTAGGGTGTTGAACTTGCCCATCGTGTCAGGTGTCCATACCACGCAGGCATCCAGATGAGTCTTTTTGGTTTCTTTTCAGTACCTCAAGAGATTTTCTAGGTACGCTCGATAAGGGTAAGTATCCATGCTACTGCTGATTAGTATGTTATTCAAGTACAAATCCACTGAGCTGAACAAGGAATGCATAAAATTGTTGACGGGGGCTACGACTTCATCGGCCTCTAGATTGGTACCGTCGGTGTCGAGTACTTTGACTTTCAGATCGATGTAATCTTCGGGCTGTCCTTTGATTTCAAATTCAATGGGGCTGATCCTGAGTCCTTTACAGAGGAGACGGGATGAAATTCTACCCATTGGGATTCTTGCATCGTCATCATGGTGGGTGGCATGGCAAATAGATCCAGTTCCGACTTGGAACATTCGCAAGACTCTCGCTGCATCATTGTTTCTCTGTTTTTTAATAATCAAAAACGTCTAATTCTCGGACGGTTCTTCTTTTCGTCGTCTTTCTGGCAACGTGTGTACGAATTCTTTTGGATGGGTGTCTTCGTCGTCTCTTTCTGCCTTGCCCTTGCTGTGGTGTGAGGGAAGAAGGAATGCCTGAATCGACAGCGTTCAGTTCATTTATAGGAGTTTCTCGTCGGTCCAAATGTCTTTTCCAGTTTGAAGCAACACATTTTCGCCTGCTCTCAAGAAGGCTTCTTTGGGAGTTTGTTTGTCAGTGATGACATTTTGGAGAAATTTTTTTCCTTGCGTGAAAGTGGCATCTTTCAAGGCCTGCAATCCTCGTGTCACCATCGGTTTCAAAACGGGGGCCACCGAACGAAACGCAGATTTCAGCATATCTCCTAAAATAATAACCTCGCTGTCGAGCAATTCCTCGGTACACTGGATACATGACTTACAAGTCGTTAAAGAATCTTTTTCGAAAATGGAATTTCACTGTGACTTTCCCTTTGGAGAATGGAATATTTTGTCCCAGATCTCCTTTTATACCAATGTTGACAGTGTCGAAATGCGACTTACTGACGGGTAAATAGTGAGGGTGTACAAATTTACGATGAACGTGATACGTGTTTCCACCTTCCTCGTCATTCGTTGTGGCAGAATCTACTTTGAAAGGAATGACTCTCAGTAACGGTGCGGCTGTGTGTACCACTACGTTCTTCTCCATCACATCGGAGTACATAAAGATCAAATTCAGTCCTTTGTTAAGTTCTTCAGGGTAACGAAAATACTTGTAAAATTCCGTATTGCTGTTGATCTTCGGGTTGAAATTTGGAGCCATGTTTGTGTCTCCACCCAAAATTTCAAACAAACTACCGGTACGATTAAAACTGATGCACAACGTTTTGCTATCATTAAATTTCTTCAGCAGGCGATGAACCACTTTATGGTACTCGATGGTGATACTTCGTTTGGCTTTCTCTAGGGCTTTGCCAAACAGTTCCTCGAACCTGGAAGCAATCATGTCCACCAAGTGTTGACCGTTAAAATAACAGCCTGCCAAAATTTTCACAGTAGTAAATAATGGTTTGCTTGCTGAATTTTTGATACCTGAAAACCAGTTTTAAATCATGAATTGTTACGCTTGTTCGTTCATGATTTCGATGTGGAAAGTGTTTTGATTTTCATTGATGTTTTTGATTTGTGTGGGATGAATAATTTGGACCAAAGCCAATTTCTAATGCGGCTTCGTGATCCAATTGGATAGCCTGATGTAATTTGGTCGTGAAACAGCACAAAGTATTGTTGGGAACCACATCTATGGAACTGTCACCGGAATAAAACTCAGTAAAATTGGTTATTCATAATTCCAGAGTTCTGCTTTCCGAGGGGGTCACTCCAGGTCAAAGGTGTATTCAAAGAGGGTTGTTGTTGTTGTTGTTGTGGTGACTGTTGGGAGGGTGACTTGTGTTGGCTTAAAAGGCTCCCGTTGTTACCAGTAGAGTATTTCAGGGAAGGATTGGATAGAAGGTAACCGATGCAGCTGCTCAGTTAAATGCTTGACTCCTTTGTTGCAAACTCACACTGGCGATGGCAGCACCGATGACACAATACACCACAAAGATCTGTCAGAAAAAGACGATTTGCGTTTTAGGTACATATTCTCCACACCACATCCATGGGGGTTGCTTTCGTAGATCTTGCAGAGAAGAATTCGGAGAAGGAGTGGTCACTGTCGTGATTGAAGCGGTGTTGAAGGGCATGATGGTCACTTCTTTTTGTAGTCGATGACTTGCGAAGCGTTGATCAAAACTGGGAGGATATCCTTTCCAAAATACTTTGTCTTCTTTGACACGACGTTTTCCTACTTTACGGGTTCTTCGATCGAGAATGCTTTCTATGTCGTACACCTCGTCTTCGTTTTTGGTCACTCGTGGTAACTCGGGCAAGTAAAAAGGTCTTTTTAACACTTCAGCGTTCATGTCTTCCAATTTACAGACGGCAGGATGAAACCACGCACTCGTCCAGTGACACGAAACAATTCGGTGGTCCATTTGGGTAAGTAACCTTTGTCGAAAGTGCGTTTGGTTTTGCCAATGAGCACCTGATCTTCCTTCGTCAACACTCCACCTTTTCTTGGGGGGGGGGGAGGAGCAGCAGTAATCGGGGACGTACTAAACAGGCACTCATAGACGATCAGTTCATTGTCGGGAGTCACTTCTTCGGGGGCACATCCGATGCTCTGATGGTAAGATTGGTTGTACACTTCGACCAGGTGCGGTAAGACGTCGATGTACTTGAAAGTGTGTTGATGAGTAAAATATTTCCACATGCGTTCTTTCAAGGTACGTTGAAAACGTTCCACGATACTGGCTTTGGTTTCGGTATTCTCGGTGGTGAAAAAATGAATGTCTCGTTTCTTCAATTCTTTTTGGAAAGCTTGGTTCAGAAATTCGGTGCCTTTGTCTGTTTGCCATCAAAGAGGGTGACCACCACTTTGTTTCAACACCAGTTTTAAGGCTCGCACTAACTCAGTACTCGATTTGGAAGTCAAAGGTATAACCCAGGCAAATTTGGAGAAGACGTCGATGACACAAAACAAATATTTGTAGCCATGATTGTAGGTGGCCAAATGAGAGATATCGGCTAAATCGGCTTAGCAATTGATGATCGATGTCTTCCATTCGGGTGCGACTTCTGTAAAATTATCGTTTAATGGGTTTGTGTAAGTAGTACGTAGTTTGTTTTTGTAACCATCGCTGCAGATGGACTGGATCGTAGTAAATGCTGGCTAACAAATTCTAAATCAGGACTCTCTCTTCAATAAGTCACCCACTCTTCACGTATGCTACTCTGGCTTGGATGAGGTGGTGGTTTGGATACGGCTTTTCGTGTCCGACGTGCCAGAGGAGTAGAAGTTGAGGGTAATGGTGGTGGTGGTGGTGGTAATGGGATGATTTTTTTCTTGTTTTCTTTTTCACTTATGCATTCCCTTCTTTATTTTCCACTTCTGTCGAAGGTGAAGTGGACATCATCTATTTAACCCAAGCTTTGAGTTCTCATTGAGGTGTGGGGGAAGGAATTAATAAGGATTCTGCAATCTTACTAGGGATGTGAGTCGCAGACGGTGTTTAAAAGATTTCTCGAGCCTCTTCTTCCTCTGGCATCCGTGGGGCTGCATCTGTCTTGGTTACTGGGAGTGGCGGTGAGGGTCTTAAAATCTTTCAGAGTCGGTTGAGCAGTTTCGTCTAAAGCTTTCTGATGAAAGAGTTGAAGACGTTGTAACACTTGACCGTACCGTTTCAATTTTTCCGTTTGTGACAAATCGCTACGATCCATCAACGATTGCAGTTAGTGTTGTAACTGGGACATCTCGGTCAAATGAGGACTGGGCGGTAAATGAGGGGTCCGTTTCTTCTTGCCAACGATGGAATTCCATCCATCATTTGTAAGGGACTAAAGTCAGTTTTCGTCCTTCTATCAGATTCCAAAGTACACGTCTGAGATCTTTTCACCCAAGAGGTCCCTTTTCTCTTCTTGGTCTATTTTTTTATATCTTGGATCGCTTTGTGAAGCATGAGCTCCAACGAGTCCTGAAATCATTGTTCCCAATACTCCTTTCACCAAGGGTCCTAACAACAGGTGCACAAATCCTCCACGTTGCACCAACATCTTTATTTTTTGATGAATGGGGATTTTCTTTTGACTATTTGGCGAAGAACGTGTCGATGCTTGGCTAAGTGTTCTTACTGATGCTTGGACAAAGATATTGTTCATTTCAATACATTCAGACAACATTTGCACACTGCATGGATGACGTCTTTGGAGGCTGTTTGAATAAGTTGTTTTCGCATGGGTGGAGGGGCTTTGGACAGAAGTGACTACACGTCCCAATCTTTGGCTAAACGAAGAGGCAGTTCTTTCCTTTTCTGTCCTTATGGGACAGAAGTGGGATGACTACTTGAGGGTGACATCTTTTTTCTTTCAGAGCAAAAATCCACTGACGTCGATGACTTGGCTCACGTCCTTTTTATCTTTTTATTTGGGGGGCGTATTTTTGGAGTAGGTCGAAGGGTTTTAGACTAGTCTTTTGGATTAACTCTTTTACTATCCCATCAAATAATCATCTCCTTTGGTTGCGTCTCTTTTTCTTTGGACGATTGGGTCTTTTGTTGGGTGAACAATGTTGGGCTAAACGCTTTTTCGGATGTTAGGTCAAACGACGAGACGGTCCTTTTCTTTTTCCTCTTTTGACAGGAGAACGACGATGGTGGTTGTGTGGACTTCTGGCGGGTGACATCTTATTTTGCGTTCAGGAGCAAAAGAGCACTGTTGCCCGTCGTTTGGCAAGTGTCTTTTTATAGTGGAATGCGTCGCCACTGATTGTCGGAACGTCGTATCAACTTTATGACAGGCTACGCTCGACATTGTGGGGTTCGCAACGGACTAGATCGTGTTAGTTCTTGCTTGGATAAATCCAGTAAACTCTGTAATATGCCCGATCTCTCTTGGACTTTGATTTTAGGGGAGGGTACATTTTTTTTAGCAGCTACCGCTGGGGTTAAAAAGGAGAAGGGTGTCACCGCCAGAGTAGAAGTTCTTGGAGACACGGGTTTCCATTTTTTTTATCAAATGGGGAAGGACGGGTGTCAAATTGGGTTTGGCTGGCATCACTAGCAACGGTGAAGTGGAAGAACCTGCGGCTACTGGAGACACGGTCACCTTCGCTGCAGGTCGTGGCTTGGGAATGTAAGTTTGCATCCTGTTTGCGGAAACAAGCTGTTTTCATGGGTCTTTTCTTGGGACTTTTCTTTTTCTGGGGCTGTGACCTGGTCTTGACACCGCTGCTCTTTTTCTTCTGGATACGTTTGGCTTTTTTGGGAGATTGTTTTGTTTTGGTGTGGTGACGTTTGGGGCATTGGGATCCCATTATAAGAGGGAGCGAATGATGACGTCTCTTAGAGAACCGCTACCTCCAGGTTTCAAAATGACTTGCTTTTTGGATTGAGTGTCGATTCGGAAATCTGCCAGTTGCGTCAAGACTTCTATATGTCTCTCAAAAAGCGTTTGGTTTGATGAGGGATGTGAATGATGCCTTCAAGTAATTGACGTGCTGTCACCGTAAACCATAGTAAGACTTCTCTGAGACTGGCTTCAAAGACACGAGCACATATTTGGGGCTTTTTTTCGCGACTGATGCCGTACAAGGCACGAATCAGACTGACGAGAAGATGAGACTGATGGGACGTCATGTTGACGATGTGTGAGATAGACCAAAAGTGTCGGAGGTTTTGATAGGTTTTTTTAAGTCGACGGGGACATGTATACAACATGCCTTCCGTCTTGGCACCAGTGGTGAAACAGATGGGTACAAAATCGCAAATAATTATGGGTAGTGGGTTTTAAATCCACGAGTAAATAGACGTAAGAGATTTGAGTGGTATCGTCGTACGCAGGAGTCTGCCAAGGAGTTCCAAACTGTTTGGCTAATACTTGCACATGGCGATTTATCTCTGGGACTTTTAAAGAAAACCACATAATGAGCATTGAGGCTGATGGTACGATGGGCTTTACTTTGTTGAAACAATTTTTGGGTCATGTAAATGACACTGGCATTACGATGATGCCCTTTGAGTGTAAACATCAGTTTAATTTCTTTTTCGTCTTCTCCTAACATGTCGTCGAAGATGACCAGATGTGTTTGACTGGGGTCAGACACGATCCCGTCGTCTTCGCGAGGAATGCCTTCCAGAAAAACGACGGAATCTCCTTGGCATTCTCGCAGGAAACTGTACGCCGATTGCCACTCTTTGTAACACCACACGATACGTTGAGCTGGACGATCGATGATATGACTTTTATGTTCGATCAAACGTCTGACAAAAATTTGGTTTTGCCTGAACCACTAGGTCTAGCAATTACCATGTCAAAGGGATGGCGAAGATACAAGGCCTCCCATCTAATGTTTCGTCGGTTACTTTAAAAGTTGAGGAAGAGGTAGCAGAGACAGCAGAGGTAGCCATAGCAAAGGTGTTGACAATTTTTAAACTGACACAGGCAAGACAAGAGTTTTTATACTTTTTTCGGGACACGTTTTCTCCAAACTTCGAAACTGAACACGAAAGACAAAAGACATAAGAGCCAAATGGTTCAATACATCGATAAAATACACATCAAAACTATCAAAGTGGAATATAAACAAGTCACTGTACAACTTTTTTAAATAAGGTGTGGTGTGCAAGGTACACTTGGTATTGTTCTTATAGTCTCTACACCACTTGGCACAGTCTCACAGGCGGTCCTCCCGCAATGGCTTTTCAGGGGTGTCCATGTCGACGACAGTCCTGTCCTGAATGAGGTAGTTTTCCTCGGTGTCGGATTCTTCTGGCACTGTGACTAACACAGGTTAAAAGATTACATATTTCACTGAACGTTTGAAGTCATTTACACAAATCTTTGGCATTCTGAGCCACTTCTTTTGCCCAAGCCTCGAAACCAAACCTTTTCCAGTCACGTACATCTTGCCAGTGAGGGTGTAAGTCACAAGCTAGACACACATCATAGTAAGCATCCTCAGTGACTAAAAGTTGACGAATCTTTTTTTCCCTTAGAGGTAATGAAGTATCGAGATGAAAGTGCAACGCTTTTAACAGAATGAGTCTTTCGTGTACATTTAAAGGTACCACCTCATGTTTTTGTGGTAGGTATAGTTCGTAAAGAGCGCACAAGGAATCGGCTGGTAAACGATATCCCAGAAACGAAGTCACTAAGACACACGCCACGCGACGACCCAACTTTAATGGACACAGTTCTCGATAAAGGTGTTGGTAATCATCCACAGTCTGAATAGTGTCATTCACTTCCTTATCACCTTCGCCCAAGTAGATAAATCCGGCTCTGGCCAATACTTCGGGGGTAGGTCCTCCCAGATATTTAGGCCACTTTCCTTGGAAGATTTGGAAACGACTTTCAAAGTCTCAGTATTCAAACAAACGCACAGGGAAAGAATATTCTTCTTTCACAGGCTCATTTCGATGAGGGTGCGGTGAAACCCGAAATAGTTGACTCAGGCATGGATGACATCCGCAGGGTGGTAGCCGCATAGTTTCACGTTGAGGATGAAAATCAGTAAAGAGTCCACGATAACGAGTGGGATCGCTTTCGCATCCGTCAGGTTTGACACAAACAGCATCACCTTCCATGGTAGGTGGAGTAGTAGTAGTGACAGAGAAGTTCCCATGATGTCGTGTTGAATCGCTGATGTCTCAGCGTACGGCATCCCTGCAATCGCAAGGCACAGCATTGCACTCGACTTGAGCATTACTAAACTTGAATTGTGTCTGTCTGAAAGGACTCATCTTTTCTAGCTTGGCGTTTGTAGTCACAATGAACTATCGGTCTCGGACATTTTCACTTTTTATATGTTGACCAATATCGGTGTGTCCTTTCGGTAAAGTGAAGTAGTTGGGAAGCCGCACTCGCTTCTGGTACACGATTTGATACACTTTTTCTAAGGGTCGACTGACGATTTGGTGTGTGTCTAAACGTACAATCTTGTGAGGTTCGTAGGTGGTCACTTTAGAGTTTTGATCCTCTCCTGATTGCAAAGCTTCTTTCAACATACCAAAGTTCACCACTTGACTGGTGCGATGATTTAGAGTCAATCCTTTCACTTTACACTCGGTGTGCACTTCTCCTTGGGGGTCCCGGTATTCGTAGCCGTAATGTTTCGGACCGCCACTAGCGAAACTTAGAATCTTGTCGTCGGGGTGCTCGTACGTCCAGGCTCCTAAACGGTCTCCTTCGATGACAGGGTGACGTAGACCAAGTCGATCGATATAGATGCAACTGTCCGTGTCAAAATACAGCACACGATCTCCTAACTGGTATAACGCTTCGTACCATTTTAAACGAGCACGGGCTGTCACGTAGGTTGCAATGATGAAATTTCCAAATTCGTCAGCCTCTACAAACTCCAGTTCTTCTTCGTAATTGACTGAGATCAAGTCTTCACGAAGGACGTCCACGTGTTTCATGTCTTTGGTTTTGTCATGAATCATCTGGAAGTAGCAGGAAGATTCTGACAAGTACTCCGTCTTGGTCAAACACGATCGTTGTGCCATTTCTCCCAATAAACAATTCAACATCACTTTAGCAAACGAT